>CAMKVN010000523.1:0-27365 GCA_946474995.1 Funneliformis geosporum | reverse complement strand
CTAAAAATTTAACCAAATAAAGTTCATTTAGTATACTATAATATGAATCAAAAATCTCATTTTTTGTTAAAAGTCACTGGAATCCATTTTTAATAGCAAAGCACCCATATAGTAGATTAAAATTTTCTTCCCTTTAAAAAAAACTGAAATCTTTAAAATTAAAAAAATTACAATTAAATCATATTTAAAAATACAAACAAATATACAATAACTTAAAGAGAATAAAAAAATAGAATGCTTTTTTTGAAATTGCTATAGAAAAAAAATTTTTTCTATAGAGTATCTTTGCAGAATTCAGAATGAAAAATGATAAAAAAAATCCAGAGTTCTGAAAGTTTTAAAAATATCATATAAGTATTACTATTAATAGATTTAACATAATAGCATTAAATTTGATATAAGACTATACATATGTTTGATTTAATTAGTATATACAAGGCAATCAATAGTATTAGAATACATTTTTAAGGTTCTTTTTCTAAATTTCAAAGTCTTTACTAAAATATTCATCAGCTTCTATACCTTCGTAGGATTCACAGAATATTTTCTAAATAAGTTAGTCTTGTTAGGTCTCGATCAATTCTTTTTGTGATATATCAAGTAAATTATTGTAGTTTTCTAAATCATATTCTTCATATTCTTTTGGTGATAATAATGACACAGCTACCATTATCTTATACAATAATTTGTACACAACCTGATTATTTTGTCGATATCTTTTCATAAAATCCTCTGTCTCTTTATTTTCATTGATATTATCTTTAATAACTTGAATAGCCCATTTATATTGTTGATATTTATTCATAAAATCCTCTGTCTTTTTATTTCTATCTTTAATGAGAATATCACAATATGATAATTTTACAATATTATTATTTTTTCCTTTAATATAAGCTCTTTATGACCTTTTTTCTTTACATAAATATCATTTTTATCTTTGATTTGTACTTTGATAAAAAAAGAAAATATGTCAGACAAATTAAAATATAATCTATTATGTATAATAACGAGAATATTTTTTATATAGACTAATATTATTTTGTTATTAATTAAGAGAAGTTATATAACTTGCAATAAAGCAGAGATAATATAAATTTCACAGAAGAATATATTAATAGTAAACAATTATATAAAGTACAAAAAAAGTAAGACCAAAAGACAGATTCTATTCTTCTATTCTTATATTATTATGATAGTTTATCAAAAGATTTATTAATTGAAATCTACGTTAAATTGTAGTAATATACTTAAATATGGGAGGCAGTCAGTAGAAAAAAGGGAAATCCAAAATTTTTGTTAATTTTAATTATTAAGCTAATTTTGTGCACATAACCGAGATCAGCCAAGTGATCCAATAATATAAATTTTGATCAAAATTTGGATTTCTCCCTTTTCTACTGACCATCTCCCATATACCTAAATTTAATTTTTTAATTTTATTACATATATCTCTATCGCTATCAAGATATTCAAAGTTATTATTATAGTTGATAATCAAATATCAGTTTAATGTATCAGAAAAACAAAATTGCAAGCCAGTGCAAATTAGACACTAAATATATAAAAGTTTAACATAATTGTCCTTATTTTACAAAAAAAAAATAATATCAAAAAATACCTTAAATAGTCTTTGTCAAGTATGTCTACATAAATATTCTATAAAATACAATAATAAATTATTATAATTTCTACAGTATCAGCAGAAATAGCAAAAACAAAAAATACATTATCATTTTTTTATATCTTTTAATTTAATAATATTACTTTAACATTTATTATAACTTTCCTATAGATATATATAACCTAGAAATATTCTGTTATATGAATTAATATCATATTTATTGATGTTATTTCTAAGTATCTCCTGTATTTTAAATTGTGATTCTGAATAAAATATAACTATTTACAGATAAATGGCATTTAATTAATACTTTCAGATATAGTAGGTATGAGTAGAATAGCGGGCTTTTATTATAGTTGGCTAATTTTTACAAATCATTTTATGAGGTGATGTAATATTTTCATCTAATTAGAACAACCTTCTTAATGATTGGTCAAAATATTCAGAAATTCTATTGATTATATTCAGCTATTTAATAATTAATAATCAGAATTAAAGAAAATTTGACCAGATAATATCATGTGATAATGCATAATACTAGTCCATGAGATACAAATAATAAAATTAGGGAGTATGAATATAATTTTTTTAAATTTATTCTAATTTAGTATCAATTAACAAATTTAAAGATTGATATAATTGATATAATATATGCTTTAAATAATTTAAATGCAAAATTCAACATACTAATAAATTTTAATCTTATATTTTAATCAATATTTTAATTTTAATTCTAATTTAAATAATTGAGTTAATCCAATTTATTATAACACATTGAATGATGATAAAATTTTATATAAATCGATATCTTCTGTGATATTTAATACATTTATTTCATTATCATTATACCCTTCATTCATATTATTTTTAGTATTATCATTTTCTAAAACTAATTTCTTCAAAAAACTTATGCTATTTTTACCCTACAATTTCTAATAATTCCTTCTATTAGATAACTATTACAATAATAACAAGATTTAATAAAAAGCATTCATAATAGTATAAATGTTCACATATTAAATTACAATCGATATTGTGGAAAATTCACATTCTTTTCAATTATAATACCTATTAAGCTTTAGAGAAAAGGTTGTATTCTATGCTAACAGAAGTAATTTTTACATTCACTATTGTTTTTAATGATGAAAGCTTATATTTCAGATATTTATATTTACCTGATATATCAATTATTGTTTTACTAATATTATAATGTGCCTTAATAAAAAGTTTCAAAAGAAATATAGCTGACTTTTTTTTTCATAAACTCCAATTCCCTTTCTATATATATTATATTATGAGACTTAGAGAAAGTTTTTTGAATATGTTATTATCTCAATTTTGATCAATAATTTTAGCTTGACAAATAATTTATTCTGATAAATTTGATGCATTAATTTGAAGATGAAGTGAATAGAAGTATTCAATATTATTAATATGCAATTTTAATAGATCGCTACAGTTAAACAAAATGTTTGAGTATTGTTCTTTTTAATATACATAATAATCTACTGATTTATTCTTAAGTCTTGAACTTATAACTAGTATCACTCAGATGTATTAAAACTGTACTTCACTAAGATTGTATATTATTATAAAGATTTACAATAGCTGTAGTTATCACAAAGGTTTAAACTGTCACTTTAACTTATGAAAGTTTATAATATCACTCTGATTTATAAAATCACACAGATGTATAATATCACTCAGATGAGAATGTAAAATATCATACAGATGTATAAGATAAATAATGAAACAGTCTATTGATAAATAATAAGAGAGAAATAAAGAAATAAAGAAATAAAAGAAATAAAGTAAAGAAAATAAGAAAAAAGGATTTTATAAAGACAAAAAAACACATAACTATTTAAGATATTTTTAAAAGAATTATTACATAAAATTGAATCGAATTCTCTAATATAAAGACCTGATTATCTTGTATTTACAAAGGTTTGTAATGTCATACAAGCTGAAAGATTTATATATTATGATATTTTTGAAGAATTATTGCATACAGCTGAGTTGAATTCTGTCTGAAATAATATCCTGATTTACAAGGGTTTATAATAACATAATAAAAGAAGAGAGTAAAGAAATAAAAAAATAAAAGATAAGAAGAATATTAGTATTAGGATAGAGGAAATCCAATTATTCAATTCCCTAGCATTCTAATATTTACAAACCATTCTATTTATATAAAACAATTTACATATAATAACAAATTAACTAAATTAACTATATTAGTTATATTAAATAAATTAAATATATCAAATCTATAAAAAGTATTTAATATTCTTGCATTCTTAATATTCTTGATATAATTGATATTTCTAACATTTATAACATTATATATGCAAATTAATTTGTAGAAAATCTAGTAGATCAATTTTGTGTAATTATTGGTGTAATTTTTCTAATAGATCAATTTAGTAAAATATGTTGATCATTTACTTCACATTTTCTTATTAAAATAACCCTATAATAATACAATAATCATTAAATAAGTGAAGATTTTGTTCAATAACTTATGCTATAGGGTGATGTGTATTGAATCAGTAAAATATATTGCTGAAAAAAACTAATAGAAGCTTATATAATTCTTTCGTTTATATCTAAAAAAAAAGAATCTAAACACAAAACATTGCATCTATATATGCTAGTCAATGATCACTTTGAAATATTATAAGATAAAAATCTAAAACTAATGGAATATTATTTAAAAGATTTATTAAATATTTTATCTTAATATCTTTACAATTTCAGAATTTTTTAATATGTTATTTCTTATTAAATTCTATCCAGTTTAAGTAATAAATTAATTCTATATACTTTAGGCTTCTTTGCTAGTTGTTTATTTTTCATATAAATCTCACAATATAATTTGTTAAAAAAATTATAATTTAACATTAAAACTTTTTCATAAGAATTTAAAGAAATATATAAAAGACCAATAAGTAAAATAATATGAGGTAATAAAGATGAAAATTCAAACCTATTTCTAGAATTAAAATAAGCAGAAATAGTACGTCACATATAAAACTATCTAGGATAATCTATTGGTACTATAAGAATATGATGTTCAAAATATAACTTTAACTCTAGAACATCTAATATTATTTTAAACTTAAATGTAATCTTCTGTAAAATGCAAGCTCTTCTCTATCAAATTTATAAGCTTTATTATTCTATTATCATAACTATAAACTAAAAGTATTTTAACATGTTCTTTATAGGTAGATATTTCTAGTAATTCTTTGATAAAAGCTAACTTACGCTCATTATATATTAGCTAAAAATAAGAAAAAATTAAACATTACACTTTTTCAATAATAATATTAGAACCAATGCTAAATATTTTTACCTGTAAATAAATTTATAAAAGAGGGAGCTATAATCCCAAGTGTTGTTTTTAATAATATAGTACGAAAGTGATGAACATTAGATATCATTATTTATTAATACGTTTTTTTGAGTAGAGTATCATCAGATTATTTATCTATAATAATATTATTGTTTATTAAAATTAATATAATTAAAGATCTTATAATAATATTTTAAAAAATTATACTTGCATGTTCTGATACAAATGCTTCTACTGTTTCAGTATAAATAGATTCTTACTATTTTATGCTTTGTTACAGTTTCATATCTAATACTGATGTCTACTCTAGCAATTGTTTCTATTGCTAAAGCTGATGCACCTGTACTGTATAACATATATCCAATATCTACCTTGATTTCATTAATAAACTTATTATTTAAACTTGCCAAAAATAACAACATAAACTAAATGTTGTTTATTTTTAGTATTTGTCATATTACTTTTATTAAATGGGTTAGTTCTGATATAAAAATATATAATATATCTAATTTTGCCTTTTTTATTTCTTTACATATCTCTTGATATGCCTTGTTAGTTTTTCATATTAATTCAAAATATATAAAATATTGCTTCTAAATGCATATGTTCTATTGTGAATTTTTATCAAAGGTTCTTCTAAAGTGGCCTTACTATTTGGATAAGAATTATTTAATATATCCTGTCAATATCACTAGTATATTTGTAATGATTACAAAGCATGGCATTAGTTAGAAGATTAAAATATTCAATTAAATAATTAGGTGCTTTATCTAATTTTATATCTTTTAATGCAGATACTAAATACTCTTTATATTTAAGATATGTATATTCCTCTTCTTTTATAACTGTTTTTTGCTTTTTTGTAGTATTTATTATTAATTTATTCCTGTGTCTTCTACAAGGGCTTGTTTACTAAGTTTAGAAAAATACTTTATTCAGAAATTTTCACATTTTCTATTATAACTGAAGTATTATTTATTATATAATCGCATTGGATTTCATCTTTGCCTTTAATATCACAATATTGTGACTTGAAAATTTATTTTTTTGAGCTTAATAACTCATTTTAGTCAGATTTTATACAGAATAACTAAAATAGTTTTTATCTAACTTTTGAATTATCTTGCTATTTTTCAAATTACTTTGAAAATAGGTTAAATAGAATGAAATCTTTTTAATGATATATGTGTGATAATTCAGAAATATTTTCTTATAATCAGAAAAAATCTGAAGTTAGATAATAATAATTTTGATAGATAATACAATATACATATAAGCAATCATCCAATCAAATTAAAGCCCACTATGCTAACATAAGTATAGACAAAACTGAAGTCTAAAAATGATTTTATGTTGCATATCAAGTGATTTCAACTAATAATACTTACAACTCATTATAAATAAAATCATTTTCATATTTAACTAAAATTTGTGTAATCATATCATATTACTTCATTTTGTATTTGTTCACTTTTTTCTTTATACAATAAAGTAACTAAATTAAATAATCTAATAGAATATCAAATTCGTTATCAGGTTCAATCAATATTTTCGTATTTTAGTAATTTTTTTCCCCTAATATATATATAAGTTTCATTTTGAAATTAAGGTATTTTTTGAAATCCTTTTAAAAGTATAGACAAATACTAGTTTTAATAATATAAATATATATAAATTTACAAGAGAAAAAAGAATTTCATAGGTTACAAAAGTTAGTTTTCAGATAGTTTTTATGTAAAATTCAAAAAATCAATTTTTTTATAATAAAATAAGGTTTTTATTTTTATTTTAATAGTAGTTTTAGTCTTTAATTTTCCTTTATTTCATATATTCTAATGTTATTTTAAAAATACTAATATTTATTAAATTTTTTCATTAGTAAAAGAATTTTGCATTTTCTAATTTTAAAGTATTTATTTTTATATTATGATGCTATATGATGGGATTTTTACTTTTTTTTTTTTTGTTAATAGCATACTTTATGATTAGTGAAATACCTTTTAAAGTTAAGTAAAAAGTTTGTTTAATAATATTAAAGTTGATTATTTCTTATATTTAAAAAAAAGAAATTCTAATTAAAAAAATATATTGGGATTTTAAAAATTTAAGTAAAAAGAAGTAACATGTAATATCAATTTAATGTATTATTAGAATAAAATATAAAAAGTAAATAAAAAATATATACTAAGCAAAAATTATTTTAATAGACATATCTTTCAAGAGTTTTTATTAAAACCTTTCAAAATTTTGATTTAAATGATAAGCTTATCATATCTTTTCTTTTACAAGTGACAAAGTTTTAACTTGTTAATACAAAGCTAAAATTTATTTAAGAACATTATTTGTTCAATAATACTTATTTTTTAAAAAAAAAAATAATTTATATTTATTTTTAATACAAAAAAAAATATTGTAAAGAATTATAAGTTTAAAAGTAAAATTGTCTATTTTTCAAGATCCACTAAAAATTAATATGTGTGTTTGAGTTTTTAAGTTAATAAATTAATAGTCACAAACTTAACGAACAATTATATAAAAATAATCTTAAAAAGTATAATATAGTTAAATAGCTTACTTATCGATAAAGTAAAAAAAGGTATGAAATTTCATATAAAGATCACTTGATAAAATTTTTGGCACTATATGTAACACTATTTGCTACTCAAAATTAGAGAAATAATTTGTATATAATAATTATATTACGCAACTTATTTAGTTATGGTTATTAATCTAACCAGTTTATGTATTTATTATTATAAGATCTTCACAATTTTAAGATTACTGGACATAAAATTAACTATAATCTTGAAAGGTAGATCTATATATGAAAGGTATAAAGCTTTTAATTGTATTATACTTTCATAAAGCTCTTAGCATCATATGATAATATTACAGTCATACCTCTCTATAGCGAATTTTTATATAACGAATTTTTTGGACAACTATATTAAATTTACCCTCGTTATAACGAACTAGCCAATCAAATTCTTTAAAAAATTCACTATAGCTCTATAGCGAAGTTGAAGTTCAGGACATAAAATTCGTTATATCAAGGGTTGACTGTAATCATCTCTTATCATTTTAATTTTTTCATAAGATATAAAACATGTATGAGTATGTAGAAGTTTAGCCAAATTTTCACAAAATACTTTCTGCAAAGATAACACAAATAAGATGTATATATGCCAGAAGTATTTTCTCACAATGGGCCTTTACATTTAGAAAAGTAAAAATAGCCAATATTATTCTTATCTGTCTTATCATTCTTACTGGTAACTTTACTAAAATTTTACATAATAATGTTAAGCTAGAAATTACAATCTTCATTAGAAATTTGATCAGAAATCCTTACATTTAAATTTAGTAACAGTTACCTTTTCTTCATGCATATTACCTTAGACCTGTAAAATATATTATTATATGAGAAAAAGGCTTGATTTCTAATAATTTTAATGAGAATCTTATCGCAGGCATTCACCATGCTCTTATAAAAGAAGATATATATAATTATTATAACTTTTAATGCAAATAAAAATAAATTTTAATCTCACTTCAGTAAGTAACATTATTTTAGTTTAAGTCTATTTTCACTATAAAATATGTCTAGAACTAGTTCACCTTATACTCTAGCTTCCACTTTCATCACTGTTGCTAAAATAAGACGGTCTTGCTAGTAGACAAAATTAAAAAATATGATACTAAAATTCTTATTTTATTTTTGAAGAACCAGAACTTAGAGCTTAGCAAAACTGCCATCAAAATTTAGAAAATGAAAATATTATTAGTAATGACTTCCTTAACTTTAGTGAACAAATATTTTAGGATTGTGGATTAAAAAGATCTGTGTCAAAACTTATAAAGTTTGCTAAAAAGTGTAAGAAGAAAAAGAAGTATGCATTTTTCTTAAACTGCAGTTTAGAGGAAGTATTAGAAAATATAGCATTAAAAGTAATATATAATGAGCATTTCTCAGGTAAATTATACCAACTTTTTTATTATAAATTTTTATTAATTTACACATTCTCCATTTATAGTTCCCATCCAATTGATGAAAAATCTCCAGAGTTTAAAGTTTTATATTGATAATATTCTTTATAGAATAAAAAATATGGAGTCAGTTATAGATAATAATAATGCTATACATTGTGAATGATTTTTCATACCATTATTAGCATTCTCAGAGGATTAGTAATCTTATCTCAGATAAATGTATCTGGTAAAGAAGTTTTAGCTGCATTGATTATATAATCAAGAAATGTTAAAAGATTTGCTTAAAGAAATAATATGTATAATTAAAAGGAAGCAAAATTAGCTGGAGAAAGAAGTGGCTTAGATTCTTATGTAATGTTGAAGTTCATATGAAGTAAGAGACTTTTTTATTTCTAATCTTCATCAGAACATTATATACTAACTAGTTAAATATTTGCAGATAAACTTAGATATGCTCAAGAAAAAACATAAAGTTGATAAGGCATTTGAGCTCTAATATAAATATGGGAGTTTATTAATAAAAAGGGTGAAAATCTAAAAAAATGTTTTTATGAGTTAAAGTTAAATCTAAACATATTTTACTAAAAAAAAATAATATTTAACATATGAAGTAAAATTTTGATTATTTTAGATTTCCTTCTTTTTAATTGACAAGCTCTTATATGTCTATGATATCATTATAACATGTGAGAATATGACTCTAGTGAAGCTGTTTTTTTCTCTTTATGCCATAAATTATTTTATATTTTCTTAGTCATAGATTAGTATTTCATTTTATATAGCACTGAAAGTATCTACTACATAAGTAGAATTGAGTATCAAATTTCATTGATGAAAGAGAATTTTGATAATCTAAATGAATTATGTAAGAATGTAAAAGAATTTTAGAGGTTATAGTAGTTTGTTAAAGGATAGAGTATTAGCTAGTGATGAATTTGCAAATAAGAAATATCACATACTTAAAAAAATCACTGTATAGTTCGCAGATATAGAATAAAAGCTTTATATATCACAGATATAATTCTAAAATTTTGTATTTATTTTTTGTATGTATTAATAAAAATTTTTCTTGGCAAATTTTCACTAACTTTAGATTATCAAAATTATATAAATTTGAATATTTATATATAATGCATAAACAGTAATATTGCATCAGAGCTTGAATTATTAAGACAGCGTATTAGCGAACTTGAGGTAGAGAATGCAGAAATTCCTAAATTTAAAAAGAAGTTCATTAAGGTTAAGATTAAGAATATCATATTTGAAGCTAAGAATCTCAAGGCTATGACCAGAATTGTGAAAATAAGAACTGAACTTAAGAGCAAAATCGAGAAGTTAAAGAAAAGTAGAGTAGATACTGATGTTGAGAATACTAGGTACAATGATAAAGTCAAGGAATTAGAACAAAAAAATACAAAACTTGAGACAAGACTTGCAATAGTAGAATAGAATCCAGATTCAGCAATAAATTGTCAGCTACAAAATGATAAGGAAGTGATGCTAAAGGTAATGATATTAACTGATAATATATCTGATTCTATAGTATATTAGCATGAGCAATTTAAGTCTTATAGTAAAACAAATAATATAATACTAGAGATATCAAAAGTAATACCTGTCAGCCCTTTACTTTGTGAAGAAGATAGAAATACCAATGAATTCTTAGATGTAATACATAAGAAGTAGGTTGATGATGAGATTAGGCAATATAATAAGAAGAAATAACTTAGTAAAGTAGAATACAATCAAGTTTCATTACAAAAAATATCAGATACTGTTACCTCTAGCAATATTTCATGTATTTCTTCTAAAAAACCTGGTAGTAAAAAAATGGATAGGGATTAATTCAAGAAATTTCTTCCTACTTAATAAATAAATCATTACTCTATCTATTCTAGATCATGACTTTATATATATATTATCTTTTGATTTCCCAAAAATATTACTTACCTCAGACAAGGAAAGTATAATTTGCTTATACCAAAGAACTTACAATGCAGAAGGTTTTGCAATAAAAGCTAATCAAGAAGTAATAGAGTTAGTAAGAAAAAGGCAAAAAGTCAGATTTATGATTCTATTGTCTAACAACTTCCTAATACTAAGCTAGAAATTTATATAGACAAACTCAAAAAAGCTATATCAATGTGATTCTAAAAGAATATCCTTATCTATTCTTATTTAATAATGATAAACATAATGATAGATATAAATTTAAAAATTTGGACTTATGTCTTAAATGTAAAAAAGAATATAATAAAGAAAAGGCAGTAGCTGATGTATAAAGGATTCTTATTACATTATTGCAGTTTTCAAAATTATATGAATTTCAATTTTGAGTGAATAGTAGATCAATGACAAAAATATCATGATTTCTACTGATTTTATCCAGTATTGCCCTAAGATTTTCTACCCCTATATGTAGGGTTGGGAAGTACAATGTTAGTACAATGATTAGTACAGTTAGTATATTTAGTACATTATAATAATTAATATAAAAATTAGTATAAGTACAATACAAGTACAGTGATAATTTTATCTAATACATACAAAATTCCCAAGCTTGCCTATATGATATGCACAATTTGTCATATTGCATTACATCTCTTTGTTTTCATTTTTTGAAATGAAAACTGAGAATTTTTTTATCGCTAAAAATTTTTTGTTTTATTCTTTCTTAAATGTCACTGGTTATAAAGGATAGAAATTTACTTATAAACTTTAGGGTGATACAATATTAAAAATTTCAACTAAAACATGAAAGCTTTGCAGTAAAAAGGGAGGAAATTCTAAAAAAATTTTTTTTTGAATTAATGTTAAATCTGGACTTGTTTTACCAAAAAAAAATATAATTGGCTTAGAAAATAAAAATTTAATTTTTTTAGAGTTTCCTCCTTTTCTACTACAAAGCTTCTATATCATCTGATTTTTGTGAAAGTATACTTATATTGAAATTTTTTTCTATAATAAATTATTTCAGAATTATACTAATATTATACTATAAAAACATAAGCTATATCTTATAAGCTTTGCTATAAATTCTTCAAATACTTTTTTTCTGAATTTCATAAATTAAAAGAATCTATATGAATTCTACAAAATTTTAGTGAATTATGTTTGCTAAAACTAAATTTATAAAGGTTTAGAAGTTTCTTTTTTTTTAATAAATTGTAAGTATATTTTTGATTTTATATTTATATATTTACTTCATAATCTAATTCAATATATAATTTTGTTAGAAATGAAAAATTTAAGTGATGATTTGAAATGAATTGTTGTATTTTGTATCACAGAAGAATACATACAAAAAAAACAGCAGAAAGATCATACATTAATATAGGAACTGTTAATAAAATTTATAATATATATAAATATTGGGTTATGTTATTGATCCATTTTGTAAAAATTAAGAAAGAAAGAAAATATTTAATATACATGATATAAAGGTATTAAATTTTTTAAATGAGTTTTCATAATTTTTAATAATAGGTATTACAAAAACTTATTAAAGAAAAGGTTGTTTGATTTCTGGATAAATTAGTTTATGAAATAGCTCAAAGAACTAGTAAAATAGTATTTGTATCAAATTTATGAAGGTCTTTAAATTTTTGTAGGATACTAGAAAAAAAGTAAGCAATATATTTTAATTTATAATTTGAATCTTTTAATTAAAAAAATATAATTGATTGTGTTTATAATTATAGTTATAGAAATTACAAGAGAGAAATGAATTGTTGAGAAGTAAATTTATGTTAAAAATAAGTGAATTTAGTTTTGAACAATTGATTTTTATAGATGAAACTGCCAAAGATAAATAATGTTTAAGTAGAGCTTATAGATATTTTATAATTAATACAAGAGCAAAAAAATTAGTTATATTTGTAAGAGATATTAGGTATACTATTTTATCAACTTTAACATTAGATGGAATTATTGTAGCTGAAATTAATGAAGAAAGTTATAATAAAGAAAAGTTTCAAATATTTATTGTGAATCAAGTGATAAGTTATTTTTAAAGTTAATATATAAAAGAATTAATTTATATTGTTAATCTATTTTAATAATTTTAGATACCTCAAATGAACCCTTTTTTTAGTAAAAATAGTATGATAATTATAAATAATGTAAGAATTCATTATAATAAAGCTTTGGTAGAATTTGTAGAAGAAATAGGTGGAAAATAATATTTTTACCTCTATATTTTCCAGATTTTAATCCTATTAAAACTGCTTTTTCATCATTTAAGGCTTAGTTTAAAAGATATAGAGATTTTATTAAAATTATAATGATTCTGAATATATAATTTTATATGTTTTATTTTAAACTACTTCAGATATGATAAGAAGTTAATTTGCAGAATCTATTTTTAAAAAAAATAGATTAAAATTTTCAAAATATAAAAAAAATGATTATAAGTAATAATAGTCAATATTATAAATAAAATTTAGGCAATTTTTAAAATTTTATTGTAACTTTAATAAAAGTAAACTATTATTATAAATTTGTGCATAATAAAACAAACATTATACATATTTATTTGCTTCATCTTTAAGTGTTAAAATATGACCTAGAAGAAATTTGTAATTTTTTTTTCCATCATTCATCAGAAATTTTTGAAATTAAACTTACTCTAATATTATATTTTTTAAAAATTTCTAAATATTATATATTTTTTCCTACTCCATAAGTTATATCTAATTCTTCTAAAAATTCTTTTAATTTAAGAACTATTTTTAAAGCAGATTTATTTGTTGTTTGTAATAATAATTCATTATTTAAAAATAATAGTAGAAATAATAATGGTTGAGGATATATATAATATGATAATAGATATGTAGGATGTAAAGGTAATGATGTTGAAGGATAGGAAGAAAGATAAGAAGAAGAAGAATATATTAAAGAATAGTTAATAAATATATTTTGTGTATTTTTTGATATATTAATTGAATTCATTATGTTAAATAAAAGATCATTTGAAAGATTATCAAAATTAGCTTCATTTTTAACTTAAATGAATTATAAATATTAGTATTAATAATAATAGAATAAAGATAATTAAATTATAAATAATATAAATAATACTTTACAATTTCTGCTATCCATAATTTTAAATGAATTAGAGTTAGATTAAGATAATGATTTTCTTGAATATAATAATATTTATTGTTATGAATAGTGCATTGATATTATCTCTTAATATTATTATTACATTAATCTTATCCATATTTTCCTTTAGAATATTAATTTCTTTAGGAATACTATTGTATTGGATTTTGCATCTCCAATTTTTATGTAATATATTTTTTAAAATTTCCAATATATGATTTAAATTCAGATTCAGAAATTTTATTTAATTCATAAGAAATCTAAATCTAAATTAATATTTAATTTAATAATTTAATAAAAATAAAATATAAAAATAAATATTAACTTTTACTTTTCTTTTAGATTAAACATTTATAATAACTAACACCATTTTTGATTTTTTTTTAATCTATCATAATAATTCGAAAATTCATTAAACTTATTTTCATTATCAAGCTAATTCCTTTTTCCATTGCTATTTTCTGTTTTATATATTATTTTTATTTCCTTATAATTTATAAATCCATATTTTTCATTTAAATTTTCATAAATCTTTTCTTTAAATTCAAAAAAGTCAAAGGGTTTTTTCTAAGTGAAAAAGGCTATGATGAAGAATTATTATTATTTTTTACTTGCAATTTAAATTTAAATTGTTTTTTTAATAATAATAGAAGTGAAAGAGAAGTTAAAGTAGGAGGAATAGGTAAAGTAACAGATGAAAAATTAAAACTGTCTGATGAATTTAAAAGTAATAATTTCTCTGTTTTAGGAATTGGTAAATTATTAAATATAATAGAAGGTGATGTAGGTATAGAAGGTACAGTAGAAAACACTGTAGAAAATATAGTAGAAAAGGATTTTAATTTTTGTATTTCACGATAAGCTTTACTATTATATGAAAAACATAATGAATAATAAAAAGCTTTGTTTTATATCTAAATCTTTCTATACTATCACTTATTTTTTTTTATAAACTTAATTATTATTATTTAAACTAACTATTAAAATAACTTCTAAAAAATTTAACTGCATTTGTTCTATTTTTTTTGTTTGGTTTATTGATTTATCATAGTTATAAGTATTTACTGTTAAAATTTTAGTACAATACATATATTTCATATAAAAAAAACAAGTACCAATTTCATAAATTTTACAGATACTACATGTTTTTATTGTTAAGGTTATAATAAATATTATGATAATAATAAAGTAACAAGATTTGTATTTCAATATATATGCATGTTGATTGATTATTTTTTATTAATCAAATACAAGAAATTTGTGAATTTGTATATGAATTAATTATCATGTGATTGTCACCTGATTCACATATATTTGAAAACTGTAATAAGTGTTGTCCTTATCAAATGAAAAAGAAATCAAGATAAATACTTCACCAGAAATAATTTAATTAGCCTTATCTAAAACAAATATATTATTTATATCTCATTAACCAATTCCTATGATAAATCCAAATAAAATGTAATTTTTTATCAATATGCTATTGAATATGGGTTGTGATCTAAAAAAATCAAGTTCTGAGAAATTTTTAATTAAAATTAATATTTTATTATATTTTAGTCTAAATGTAACAAAAAATAAAAATCTCAATTTTGATAAAAAATTTTCAGAACTTGATTTTCTTAGATCACAACCCATATAATATTGATCCTGAGAAATATTTGATCATTATTGAAGCTGAAAAAAAAGATAAGATGGCAATTTCTTTTGTAATGTATTAGAAACTGAGATTTTATTGTAATATAATAGAGAAGAAAAAAAATCTTAGAAAATATCATAAATTTCTAATAGATTGTAAAAGGATGATTAGTAAAGAACTATTATATTGTAGTATTTTAAAGAGTTATAAAAGTATAATATAGCTAGATAATCTTATAAAAGAATAGAAAGACGTTCATATTTAGCTTATAGAAATCTTTACTTAAATATGAATAATATGAATATGAAATATTAAATAGAATAAGTGTCATATAAAATGATTACATGAAATGCATAGTATAATATCAGAAAAATTCTTGCTAAAGAATAAGACTATGTGACATAAAGTGTATATATTCACAATTATTTTTTTAATAAAAATGAACGTTAAATTTTTTTTTAAAACAAATATGCAAATAGAATTAATATACTTATAACATATTGCAGAATGAAGAAGTGTCAAACTTTTTTAAGATAAATTTAATGGTATTAATTTGAAATAAGACTAGTTATAAAGCTTACAGATACTAATTATATTTAACTTTTTAGGTAATTTTCAAATTCAAATATAAGGAATTATAACAATATATAAAATAGAGTATGATCAGCAAGGTAAAAGGATTTATATATTAAAATAAAGTAACTAATTATATGAAACTCAAAAAGAAAAGAGTTCATAATATTTGATGATGAGTTTGACTAGCTCTATGAAATTATTAGCAGAAGTATGTATAATTTTTATTATTTTCAATCATAGTTTTTAATATATATGCTATATCCAAGTATTATTATTTTACTTTTCTCTATTCTAACATCAAATTGGAATTTCATTATGTATATTATTAGAAAGAATCCATTACTCAAAATCTGACTATCATAGTATCTTTACCAAGAATTATTATATAAAACTTTGTTAAGTAATGAAAAAGATTATTAGAATCATAGAATTATAAAAAATAAAATTTAAGTTGATGATTCTTCAGATAGTAAAAGTATAAGAATAAAAACTATATTAAAGAATGATTGAGTAATCTAGCATCATAAGCAGTTATTTTACAAATAAAAATTTTAACACTATATATATATATAATTACATAATCAGCCATGGTTTATTTCTATATACTATTATTTTTAGATATACCTATACTAATGCAGGGTTATTTTAAAATTAGAATTAGCAAATTAATAAACATTAGGATTTCTATATTTGTTTCAGAGATTTTTGTGATTTGTGATGATTTTAATAATAAACTATAAAAGAATATTAATTATAAAAAATGCTAGGTCGTCTGAAAAGAGAATAAATAAAAGTTTTATACATTCTTTCAAACATATTATTTAAATATAAACTTTACATATGGGTTATGGACTAGCAAAATACCTCTCCGGTAAATTATTGCTTTTTTGAGAAATCAGAATTTTAACATTTTATCGTTTTCATTGTTTACAGTTTATTTTTAGAACAAAATGCAATATAATGATCAATTTATATGTAATGTGATACAAATTTTTATATTTTATGTCTCCTTAAACATTAAAAATGCATATTATTCCAATTTTAGATTGTCGATCTTTTTTGAAAAAGAAAGTTTTATATGAATATTTCGATAATTTATTATACGTTTATGTTCAAAAAATTAGATTATCATATAGTTAAGCATATTCAGCTTATATAAAATCATAAAAAATTATTTTGACAAAAGACTCGAAAGGGCATTTTGCTAGTCCATGACCCATATACTCTCAAAATACTTTCAAACTCTGATATATTTTTAATCATACTCTTTAACATCACAATTATAATCTATGAGATATTAATCCAAGATGTCCTAATAATAGAGATGTTTAAGGTATTTTTTTTAAGAAATGTTATAATATATATAATCTTTGCAAAAGTGATTATATTTTTACATAAATATTTATCTTCAGCTTTAATAAAGTCACAAGTCTTCAAACTCAAAAATTTAATATTAGCATTAAATAATAAAATACAAAAAATAAAAGGAGAGGAAAATGAAATTATGTATTATAAGATAATAAATATTCTGATTTTTAATTATTTTTTTTTGCATATATTCTTAAAGGTAAAAAATACTTACTTTTTTATTATCTATTATTAGTTTTATCTTGATTCTCTTTCAATCATATATCTACCAATCAATACTCAGAATATTTTAATGAAATACAAACTTTATGGATGGAATTTACAGCTTTTTCAATAAAGAAGAAGGGAGAAATGTTTATATACACAAATGTATAATATAATTTCTCAAGAAATTTGACTAAGTTTTGTGATTTTAACAAGTTTCTACCATCATCAAAAAACTTTGAAGATTGAATAAAATTGAAAAATAGGTTGAAAGAGAAGAGAAGAGAGATTCTAATAGTAGTAGTAATAATAATGATAGTGGTGCCAATTAGTGAAGCTAAAAAATAGGAGCAGTCATTATCTTTTGAGATGAGCTTTTAGCTTGACTGCAAGTGTTCTAGTATATCAGACTATTATTTAGAATGCATTTTCTATGCAACTTTATAAAATTTTTTTTATATTAAAAAATATGAAAAATATTTAATAAAAATATAAATTAGCATAGTAAGAGAATCTGTTTTACTTATTTATATCTTATAAATTTTTATGTTAGAATATTATTGAAAAAAACTAGGAGAATCTTTAAAATATCACTATATCAAATTTATAGTAAAATTTAAATAGTATAATCTTATGGTATAGAAATGTTTTACATCTGATAGTATTAATAACATATGCTAAATTTATGATCATATTAATAGTGATTTATATCATTAGATTTTGAAAAAAGATTAGACTTATTAGGTGTATGAAATGGATTAAAATAATATTATATTCTAATAATATAACAACCTAAAACATATTGTATATCTTACAAAATAATGGTTTAAAGATAATGTAATTAGGTTGCTTGGTTGTTACTCTGATCAAACATTTTTGGAATAAAATAGGTTATCATTTAGAATGTTTAAAAATACCAGTTAAAATACAGAATCAAATAGGATGCAATTCAAAAAATCTGGTTTGTAAAAAGTTGGTTAATACATATAAATGATGTTATTAGGGCAAATGAAAGTTATTAAATAATACAAATATTTTAAAAAATGATTTTTCATGTATTCTAAAGGTATTCATATATTTTTCCAGGTGATATAATTTATTAAATTGCTTTTAATAAAACGAATCTAATGGTAATTATTTCATAAAAATTGAAGTAATATTAAATTGTTTCAAATTTTAAGTTAGATTGGATCAATATTCAGATTATTTAAATTTTTATATAAAATGTAATTTAAAAAATCCAAATTTATTTTTTTGAATAATAAATTAATAATAAAATAAATATTTGTTTAATAATTGTGATAATTATGGCTGAAAATATAATTATTTAAATAACTTAATTTTTTAATATACCGGTTACGTGACAAATAAAAAAATATTCGATTATAACAGCCAATAAAACTTTTAGGGTAAATTAGTAAGTAAACTATATAATTAACATTTTCATTATGTCATTAACACGTTATTTTTAAAATGTAAAAAAAACTTTTGTAATAATTATTATTCAAAGTATATTACTTTGATTTTTCTTGAATAGCATTGCGTATACGTATTTCCAATAAATCACAATATACATCTTTTTCAACTACCTCTAACAAATGTTTTGTTTCTTTAAGAATTGCTTCTAAAGGTATCTCAAATCCTAATTTATCAAATATTATATGAATTAATGCTTCAATACTTTTTCTTTCTTCTCCAAGGTCATTATCTAATACAATTTTAAATATTTTACTAAGATTCTCTATGAATAAAGTCAAAGTTGATCTAAACACATTTTCTTCTGTATCAGGAAATGCTGAAGTAGAACAATATTGAAACCAAATTAAGTGTGATGACGCGTAAAAAGTAAAAATAAATAGCGTTGTAAGAGTTTGTAAATTTTTTAGCACTACAGATGAATTGGTTTGATGAGAGAAAGAAAATCTTGAAATTCGAAGTCGAGAAAATGATGACAACCAAATATCAAGTATTATTCGGTTAATTTCTTTAAAATCATCCTAAAAATAAAATTTGTTATTAAAAGGAGCAAAACAATCAATAATAAAATTATACGTTACCTTGTTCGATAAATTGGAATCATTTAAGAAATTGTGATATTTTTCTCTGCATAATCTGTGCAATAACGACAGAGTAAGAATCACTCTCATCATAAACCTAAAGTTATAACAAATAATAATTATAATACAATAAGTAAATTTATAACAACGTCATATATTTACATACCTGAACGGGACATTCATAGCGAATTCAGCAATATCCAATAGTAAAAGAACGATTTCATCTCTTTTTAAGGTTAAAAAGGTTTCATAAATAGGATTCCATTCGGTTTGATGTTTAGGTGATAGATTGAAAACATCAGAGTATTGATAATCTGAAATATCCTAGAATTTTTTACAAATGTTAATTTCTGTCAAGTAATAAAAGAAGATGTATATTTAATAAAAATTAAACCTGATTGTTTTTGAGATTTTGTGCAAGCTCTAACTCTAAAAGCTCAAGACGATCCAAATATTCGTTCACGATATTATTATACATTAAAGTTGCCAGAAAAGGCTTCAATTTCAACTTATGCATTAATTAAAAAAGTTAATTGATGGATTCATAGGTTACAACGGATCAAGCATTTTCACTATTTTAATTAACATACCGAATCAATTTCCTGGAATGTTATCAATTGTTCAAATCTTAATTGATTTAACAGAAGATCGATTTGGCAGGGAAATTCAGCTTTATAAATTTTAAACCTGATTTAAATAAAAAGAAGGTTAAACATGAACTCATATTTTAATATAATATATATAAAGCACCATACATAATATGAAGCGGGCGTAATTTTGTGATCTCTTGACGTGAAATAACCTATATAAAATCAAGTTCAAATTAATGAATGAAGCAAAAGCCGAATCCTTTTACAGTTGTGAATTTATTGCACACTTTATGAAGGTCCGATTGAAGTATTCGATATTCACTTGGATGAAGCGTAACAATATCTAAAATATTTTGACATGCATGTAATCTGATGACCATTGAAGAATTATTATAATATATTTATGAAATCAAACTATAAATGTTTAATATGCAAATATGCATACCTATGAGAAATAAGTATTTCTTCATTAGTAACATCTGGTTTTACTTTAATATCGTTAACCTTGGAAAATCCTTGTACCATTCGTAAGAGCTCAAGATCTTCATATAACAAAGTTTTCGATATCTTAAAAAGTAATTAAGCAAATAATTAGAATATTTACCAAAAATTGAAATAAAAAAATTTTTTTGTTTACCTTGCAAAATTTTTCAGAAAGAAAAGCACGAAAATTTTTAATTCTTTGAATTTCCGCAGCATCTACGTCGACTTCTTCGTAATTAATTGAATATAGCCATCCAGCCTGATCTCTTATAAATGATAGTAACCACTGAATTGTTTGTCCCGGTATTTCACTATCATCAAAAACTTGTATTATCAACAGCTCAAGACTTGGTCTGAATGGAACTTTTCACGATGTTAAACTTCAGAAATTTATTGATTATAATTCGTGTGAAATTAGACAGATTATATTTATTATACCGACAAAAGTTTTTCGGAAACTCGAATGTATTGAAAAATTTCAATATCGATGTGTATGTTTTGGGATTTGCCGATTCGCGTAATCTTTTTGCTAAAACATGAGCAAGAAAATTTCCATTGAACTAAAGAAGAAAATCGTAAAACAAAATAGAGCGTTAATATACTTTAACATTTCTCACGCGAATTTAATTTTATAATTACCGTTAAGTCACCGTCAGGCACAATATTATTTGAACAAATATAAGTCAAAAGGATGTTTTGATATGACTTATATGTACTATTATATTTTCAATAACATTAAAATTACAGTAATGGATTATTAAAGAATATTTAGTTAAATGCAAACCTTGGAAGCCTAGCGGCAATTTCAGGCGCGACCTCCCAAGTATGCAAATGTAAATAGTTATATTCTGTTGAAATTACAGCTTTTGACTCGACATGATCAAGTAGCAAATTAACGAAGGCTTCAGGTTCCATTTTTTGATGAACTAAAATTTAATCAAAATCATTTATATTTGTGATGGATAAACAAAAAAACCGGTTCCAGCTGCCAATAATTGCTTAGTAATGCTGATCGTAATATCGTTATCAATGAAAATCATATAAGATTTAAAAATCAATCAAAAACGTACTCATAAACTCTCTCCTCCATGTATTTGTCTGCACACAAGGCAACTAGAAAACTTGGAATCTCGTCAGACACCTTATGTATCTTCCATTTTTCCAGAGTTGACTTCCCAAGATGCCAATTACACCACCACCACCGCCGCTGCCACCACCACCAAAAAAGGAGTCCTCTATGCACGGGTCTCTAGTGTCAAGCAAAAAGAGGATCTTAAATGGCAGAAACAACTCCTCAGATCCTGATACCCAACCTACGAACTCATCAGCGATATTGGATCAGGAGTCAACTTCAAACGACCGGGACTTAAGACCTTATTGGAACGAACAAGTTGCGGAATGGTCTCAGAAATTGTGGTGACCGACTCTGCCGCTTTGCCTTCAATCTCATCCAGTATATACTCTCCCTCCATACTACAAAACTCGTTGTTCTCTTCAATGATGCGACATCTGACGAGCACAAACTTTTCCAAGATATCTGTCGAACGCAAGAAAGAAGAGCAGCTATGCACTGAAGAGAACGGAAAGCGAAAGATTACAAAAACAATAAACGCACGGAGCAAAAAAAAGGAAAACTGAAACAACTGTGAATCGAACATTATCAATCAAAATATATCCGAATCATTCACAGAAAAAGATCCTGAAGAGATGGCTTAGGTTAATAAGATATGCTTATAATACTGTTGTTAGATAGGACAAAAATCATATAAAGTCTCAAACACTTAATGAAAAACTTAAACTATATGTAGATGTAAAAGTAGGAAAAGATCCTGATGAAAAAGACAAGAAATTACAGAGATTATGTGTATGGGGAGAGCGTAAATTTCTTCGAACGGTTATATGGTTAGGATTATGTCTTAGAGGTCTACATAATGAGGTACCTGCAAATGTGATTGATGAAAGTATTGATGAAGCTTTGATGGCTAGAAAAAATGTTATACAAAAAAATTTAAAAGCTACTAAAAAATCATCATTATCTTTTAAATCTAAAAAGGATTTACAACAAACAATGACCATTCGTGCACAAAATTTTTCTAAAAAGGAATGGAACCATTTTTATGTTAGATATCTTCATAATTCTTCAACTTTGTCATCAGAACGGTATAAACCCAATGAATTAAAGAAAAGCGAGATTTGTGCCTATTTCATTTTGAAACAAAAAGAAAGCATAATAAGTGGTCATCACAAAAGATAGATTGTGATTGTAAGCTTACATATCTACAAAAGACAAATGAATGGATATTTTATTGGGTATATGAAACGCAAAAACAGGTCTGCGAAACACAAGCGGAAGTTCATATAGTTTCAATTGATCTAGAAGTTCGTACACTATTCACATGGTATTCTTCAACAAAAGGTGTAGGCAGGATAGGAGAATATGATATAGGTTGTATCTTTCGTTTATTAAAAATATGGATGATCTCATATCGAAAAAAGACAGACTAGCAAATTCAACCTCAAAATGAAAGAAAAAGAAAGCATTACGTGTTGACAAAGCTATTTTTCGTATGCGAAAAAAGATCAGACAATTATAGAATGAAATTCATTGAAAAACAATCAAGTTTTTAACTTATGAATTTGATGTAATTGTTATTCCCCCTTTTGAGGTTTCAGGTATGGTGAACAGAAAAACACGAAAGATAACAAAAAAAAATAGGTAGAAAGATGCTTGGTTGGTCTTATTACAAGTTTAGACAACGATTGATTTCAAAAGCAGAAGAGAAAGGAATCCATGTGATAATTCAAAATGAAGCTTATACATCCAAGACCTGCAACTGGTATGGAAACATTCAAAAAATTGGAGGGTCTGAGATGTACAACTACCGTAATTGTAGAACTGTAATGGATAGAGATGAAAATAGCGCTTGAGGAATCTTTCTCCAGGCATTGCTTGATGGAGCCTTGATTTTCTCCAGAGATCATGCAGGAAATAGTAGTTTTACTTAGCAATACTTAGTATTACCTATTATTGATGTATTACAATCTATCCGGAATTATGCATTTTTCTCATGATCTAATTACCGATATTTTTATTATAAGGATTAAAATTGCCATAGTTTTTTTTTTATATAATTTTTTTTTATATTATATGGGAGGTTTGCAAGGAAAATGGGGGGCTCTGAGCATTTTTTATTAAAATTTTAATTTTTATTGCATTTTAATTTTTGATAATGTTAGATTAAAATGCAATAAAAATTAAAATTTTAATAAAAAATGCTCAGAGCCCCATTTTTCTAGCAAACCTCCCAAATATTAATAATATAAGTTTTCATGATAATGATTAGGGAGATAAAAATGTAACATAATATTTTTAGCTTTAGGTATTAGTATGTATATCTTGCATAGCTTGCATAGGCTATTATAATATATAAGAGTTAGGGATTAATATTGAAAAGGTCAAAATCAATATTAGAAACAAAGAATTTACAGTCAATTTTAAAGTTTATTGTATATCACAATTAGCAATACTTGCTTTAAACAATTCTCCTTTGATAAGCTTTAATATATCAAACAAAGTAGAAGGCAATAAGAATTTAAGGTTAAAGAAAAATGATTGTAATAAATAATTAAATATTTTATTTTATTTTTATTTGTAATAATAAATAAATAACAAAGCAATAGAATAAAGATTTTTATTATAATCTATTATTGTTATATACTGTAGTATTGCATCAAGGATTGGATAATGATTAGACATATCTAGTAACTAATAATCAGTAATACTAAATCCAATTGATCTAATCATCAAATTGACGATTGAGCAGGTAGATAAAGAAGACCAATAAATATAAAAAAAAATTATTTATTTAATCGAAAATTTTTGTATATTTAATTAATTATTTAAATTTTATAATTTCGCAAATATATGTAGGTTCAAAATCAATTACAATTATCAAAGCATAACCATTTTAAATTTTAAAACCATTTAGAGTTTAAATTAAATCGGTATCAGTAAATGTGTGAATGGGGGATGATGATCATACTTTGATATGATAAACAGGTTAGGTCTATATTTTTTTCCCAAATTGTTTTTTATCTTCTATGAATTTCATAATGGTCATAGAGGCTTAGACAAGTTTTTGAAGGCTTATCGTTATATATGTGGAATGGCTTTGTATTCTTTTTTTTTTTATTTATAATAAATCTCATGTATTTAAAAAAAAATTTTTTTAAAAAAAAGCCCACCTTTTTTTTTCGAACGAAAACATTCACAGAATAAATCAATTATTAAACAAAATGCATAAATTGAAAAACAGATACTTACTTTTAACTATAATACTCTTCACATTTTACTTAACTTGTCAGAAAAATAAATCTTTTGTGGAATTCTTTAATGGTAAATATTGTTCAATGTATCTCTTTAGTTTTCATCTAACCTATATTACAAACTTATAATTAATTCATCTTTTTTTTTTAATCATTTCAAGAATTCGAAAAATTCAATACATTTGAATTCAGACGAGAGCACCTAAGAAACGATCCTAACCTTAACGTTAATATGAGTAGATACCCGCCGCATATCAACCTTCGTCCAAGTTCTGATGAATTACAATATGTTATTTCGGATTCCATATTAGTATGACATCGTGATCAAATTTATGATTTCCTTAAACGCAAACAATTAAAAAGATAGAATGTTCTTTTTTCTGATTTTTTTAAACAAAACGTATGTAGCATTTCACGTGCTTGAGTTTTTTATACCTTTTATACCTTTTATATATATATGTATTTACTATAAGTATATAACTCATACTAAATGATCTGATCAAATAAAATTCTTTTGTACATAAAAACGATTTTTTGAAACTTAACCTTTAATGATTACCTCAAAGATTGTCATGTGAAATCTAAACTTTGACATTTGATAAAAAATGTGTCTACAGTTGTTTATTATTAGTAGTTTCCAATATGTCATGTTTTCTAATAAATTTATAATTTACTTATCACTGATGATTTGTACCCAAAAATGGATTTTCAACTTTTACGACAAATTCCGAAGACAGGTTTACTGCGCCGCTTAAATTGTTAATACATCCGAAAAAGTTATTTGTCAAAATTACGATGCGAGATTAATTATTCACATTTAATGTCCGACATAGCCTCATTCAAAGCCACGCATTTCTATCGAATCAATAATTTTTTGGTACATATTATCTCAATACCAAAATTTTAAAGCTTAAAAAATTTGACAAGAAAACAATATTTGTCAAAATGTTTTTAAAAATTGAGAAATGAGTAATTAAGTTTCCTCATGGTATGGCGTCTAACAAAGATTATCATCAAAATTCACATCTTTTCATGGAAGAAACAATATTTTTACAGTATATCATTCATTGTCTATTTTCATAGCCACAAAATATTTGCAAAAAAAGAGCCATGCTAAGCCACAGTACGAAATGTCAAAATTTTTAACCTTTATCAACATTTGCCGCCGGAGAATGTAATAAAATTTTTTATTCTTCATAAAATATTTGGATAGGAGGTGGCTTTAACTCACATTCTCAAAGAAGGAAATATCATAGTGAACGATTGCGGATCGATAAATTTTCGATATATTCTAGTTAATAAACAAGTTTCCAGGTCCTAAGCCTAACCAAGCCTGCTTTGCTAATAATATATCTTTTTTCATTTTCAGTTTAATTAAATTTCTTGAGAGCAGGTTAAAGTTGATTTAAGGTAAATTTCCCAAATGCAATCAAAGCGGTAAAAATCGCCATCGTAATTTCTACTTTTTTATTTGTATATGAAAGGAGGCTATCCATTCAAAAGGAAAGGAAAAAATAATTTTCCAGTTTACCTTTTGGAATGCAAGATAATTTGTTTAATTTGTTTACAAAAAGAAAAAAAAAAGAGGCTTTTTTTCATAAAATTAACGTTTTGAGAAATTATGCATTCTTGAATGAAGTAAAAATAAAGCACAAAAAATATATTCCTTGAAAATATTTTTACCAAATTTTATATAAAAACCCATACGCTTTCCGTTCAATTTTTTTCCTTCACTTCATATAATTTCAAAAATACCAATTGAATTAATAAAATGAAGTTCAATCAAAACCTCATACTGCTGGCATTGCTTGCCATCGGCTCTTCCGCAAGTGGTAAAACATAATAGAATTGCAAATTTGTCTATATTTCGAAACTCTCTTAATTGATAAGTACTTGCGTTTATATAGTCATAAAACGAGAGCCAATTCCAACCGCAGTAGCCGACGCTTACAAAGAAGAATATGATCCTTACAAGCAAGGCGGTAAAGACTACGATCCTTACAAGCAAGGTGGAAAAGACTACGATCCTTATTATAACCCTTATGTAAAA
>CAMKVN010000522.1:0-27374 GCA_946474995.1 Funneliformis geosporum | reverse complement strand
CGCAACCAATTGCCCCCATGGTAAAGCATCCATTCAAGGTTCATGTTTGGGCAGCGATTTGTGCTAAAGGAAAAATTGGCATTCATTTGTTTATTGTAAATTTGGATCATCATTTGTATCAAAAAATCTTGGATGATCATCTGTATGACAACGTGAGTATGATATGCGGTCACGGCTGGGTCATCTAACAAGATAATGACCCAAAACATACCTCACGAGATGTTCAGCGTGATTTGAAAAAACATCTTCTAGGACGAGTTCTTTCTTGGCCTTCTTACAGCCCAGACTTGAACCTTATCGAAAATGTATGGGCTGTATTAAAGGGAAAAGTGGAGAAAAAGGTCAAATATTTAGTAGCAAAAAAAAAATATTATCTGCGATGTATTCCTTAATACAATCTGGCAGGAATGGGACGATCTTGATGATGCCGTGTTACTTCGATACATTAAGAGCATGTCAAACTGGATTAAAGCATGTATTGATGCAGAAGGATGACACATCAAATATTAATTAAATAATAAAAAAGTAGCTATTAGTTATTGTTTTGTAAATAAATAAAAAAAAAATTACAATAAAAATAAAGTTAGTATATACCATAAAAATTCATTTCCACCATTCTTTTCGCCGGGGACTGTAAGCTGAATTATTTCTGAATCATATGATCAAATCGGCTGAATGTTTACCTAAAGGTATTAGTGCTGAAATAATACTAAATTATATGTGATATAACAAATTACTATCGATTTTTGTAACTTAAGCCAAATTTTTGCTAAATCACATGACTGAATTGGCTGAATGTTTACCAAAAGGTATTAGTGTTAAAAGAAATAATTTTGACTAGTAAAAATAAAATTCTTTTTTGTTACTTTGTATTGTTTATAGTATGCGTTAGATAATTGATTGAAAAAATTATTTTTGTATAATGAGATTAGGAGAGAATAATAATCGGTTGAATACAAAAAGGAGAAATCGTTTAAGATATTAAAGGAAACAAGGTCATGTGCAAAAGAAGATGAAACAAAGATATAAATAATATGAGAAGTGTAAGAGGTAGAAATTGATTTGAAGGTAGGAGGAAAATAAGGATTAAAAGGAGAAATAGTATGAAGGAAGCCAAGATTGATGATATTATACATGAAACATTATAGAGTTTGTTTACATTTTAACTTATAATTTCTTGAGATATCAATGTTAAAATTGCCTATGAGTATAACATAAAATTATTTCGTCAGCTTTGAACTAAAAGGTCAATTTATTTGTTTTGAATTTGAATTCTGTGTTGATAAGAGTTTTTGTTATAATAACTAGCGGAAAGATAAATTTGAAAGATGCGTGGTTTGAATTTATTCTTAAATTGGAAATCTAAATATAATATCTAAGCAAAAAAAGAGCCTTAGTTAAAGAAGTATAAATAAAGGTTATTACTAATAATTAATTCAACTTCTTGACAGTTTTGAAAATGATTAGAACTGTGAAAAAAAATTTGTAGGGTTTATTGTAAAAATTTTTTTAGTTTGTAAGTAAGTTAAATTAGTTTTACTTAAACCAAGTATATCAAGATTAAAATTAATGAAAAATTATTCTATTTGTTGAAGCAGTTTGAAGATACACAGCTTATGACATTGTGAGTAGCAATTAAAAATAAGTTTGGATTATTAATAGTTAAAAATAAATTTGCGTTTGTGATATTATTATAATTAGTTGGAATTGTAGAAGACGTTCCATTTATGTAATTAGTATTTAAATATATAATCATTTGGAAATTGTGAATGATTAAATGATAGGACCGATGGTAGCAATCAAAATTTCTCATTTCAGTTTTGATGTCATTAACTGAGATTTCAACTGAATCAATATATTGAAAGCTGTTAATAATTAAACATATTGAGTTGCTTTGGTCATTAAAAATGATTATAGGTTGGGTACCAATTATTGGAAGAATAGTGTCTTCAGTTATGAGAAACCCATCATGTAATGGAAAAATGTAGTTGGATCAGTAATATGAGTAATATCATATTCAATATTATGCATTACTTCAAGATGATTCAGACGGAAGATAATGTTTTCTTCATTTTGCTAACATTTAATAATATTATTCTTAATAGAGACAATTTCATCACTAATTGATAATAGTTTGTTTTCTATATTATTAAGTTTTTATGTGCTACTTTTAACATATCAACAATATTCGGGTTAACTGAATAAGATTGCTTATTATTTTGTTTAGAAGAATTATTCTTAAGAGCATCAGCATAGGAAGTGTTAGTATTAGACCAATTAAAAGAGTTGTTTCATGAAAGATGATATGGTTCAGATTTAAATTGATCATATAGTAGTCTATATAAGTTCAAAGGTAATTGGTGCATTCTTTAAATTCATGGCCAGAGGCATCACAGCTTTGACAATTTTTAGTGGAAAGTTCCATTTAATAAAGAGTTTTTCCTTTGAATTTTTATGACTGCGTAACTGCAGTGTCAAGGTCATCAAGAGTTGAAAAGTTAATGAAAGCATATAGTCTTAATCTGTATTATTGATCACATGGTATGAAACATGATCTAGCTCTAATATAGGATAGGAAATCACTTAGTTGTAATTGATTTGTATTGAATAGAAGACCAGTAAGTTTTAATTCAAATTGCTATCACATTGCTATTTGTATTAGATTAAAATCTGTTAGTTTAATTTTAAAGGCTGTGTTAAGAAATTGAATAGACTAATATTTTTCATAAAATGGTTTGGTGGAATCAGCATTTTCAAAGACAATGAATGTGATCTGTCATAGGTAAGGTTGCTTGTCTAAACTCATTTTGGATTTGGCAAAACAGTAAAACCTTTAGTTTCGCTAAATTTTTACTAATTATTTGATATAGTTTCGCCATTTTTATAAGCTTTGATATAGTTTTACCTTTTTCCAAATTTCGCAAATTTTTTAATAAGGTTTTAATATAATTTAATCAAGTTTTACTTTAACCATTTAGACGTCTGTCTAAACTCTTGATTTCGTCCAGCAACCTTAGTCATAGGCTTTAGACAATTATTGAAAATCTGGTGATCATTCTATATCTAGAAAAAATTTGTAATACATCAGACTTTACAAATAGGGGGATATCTGACACTTTAAGGGTCCTTTTATTTTTGGCATCTTGTTTGATCTTCTTTGCTGCAGGGTCAACTATAGTGAAAATCAGGTTATATTATGTTTCCTGAACTTTTGTGATAACATATGTTAATTCTTCCATTGATCGAAAATAGACTGAGAACTTTCAAAATTTAAAAACGTAAGTAGAACCTTGGTATACTTTGAAACAGATGAAGAGGAAATTGATAAATATGCATTTTTTAGTAATAGTTAAGGTTGCTTATCTAAACTTATTTTGGATTTGGCAAAATGGTAAAACCTTTAGTTTTGCTAAATTTTTACTAAGTGTTTGATATAGTTTCGCCATTTTTATAAGTTTTGATATAGTTTTACCTTTTTCTAAATTTCGCAGATTTTTTAATAATGTTTTAATATAATTTAACCAAGTTTTACTTTTACCATTTAGACATCTGTCTAAACTCTTGATTTCGTCTAGCAACCTTAGTAATAGTTTTCCTTTTATATTTGATGCATTATCAGACATGAAAAAATTTGTAAAAGCAGTGATAATATTATATTTAGCCCCTTAATTTCTTGGTCATGTGTTTCTTCATTTTAATCAATTTTTTCTGACCAAGTTTGTTTATTTTTCCTTTATTGTTGATAGGAAGGATAATGTCAAAACCAGTATCAATGAACATATTATTATTATTGTTGTAAGTATATATAGATTCATTTGTAGTTTGCTTTAGAGTATTTGTTTGTAGAAGGATAGAATCAGAAGTAGTATCAACTTCTATTTTTAAGAGTACTTCAGTCAGAAAAACATTATTGTTAGTTGTTTGGTTTTAAAGAGAGATGTTATTAATATTTGAAGCTTTGTTCATTGTAGTATTTTCAATTTCTGAGTTAAAAATACCTTCATTAGTAAGTGTAGATATTTTTATTTTTTTTGGAGAAGAAAAATTATCATTATGTTCTGTAATTTTTGAAGAGAAACTTGGAATAGAGAGTCAGTAACTGGGGTACTACATTTGTTTTGTTGGTAATTTTTATAATTTGGTTGTTTAAAAGATGTTACTCTAGTAACTGGTATATTTTGTTTTATTTTTTTGTCAATCTTTTTTAATAAACTGGACGTTTAGGAAAAAGAGTTTTTTTTTGATTTTGGATCAGCCTATCTCGAGATATTTGCGATCAAATTTCAAAATCTGAACTACTTTATTTAAAGTAGAATTTATTGATTTATAATTTTAGCCGATAATACAATTGCGATTATTTCGAGATTAAATGATCTAAAATTAATGAATGTTACTCATTGGATTCGTTTAGTTATGAGGAATCAAATGATTGTTATTTCATACATACAAATCAAAATGATATTGACTGAGATCATATATCTTTTATTTTTTTGTTTATTTATATATAAAAAATCATGTGATATGATGTCATTTTGACTATTTTGCTTTTCATCTCAAATAGTCAAAATGATTTTAACTATTTTAACTATTCGGATATCTGAAATGATCCATTTCGACTTCATATATAATATATTAATAACCATTGTAACAATCACAATCTAATTTCCTACAATATTAATTTACTGGAAAATAATTATGTATTTTATTTTCATAATAAACCAATTCCTCATCTTCATAGTATTTTCTTAAAAAAGCCTTACGATTTTGTCACTTCACTAATTTTACTAGTTTACCACACTTTTTCAAATATATAAGATAATCTATACAAAACCTCAATATACTTTATACTTAACGATAATAAAATACGATCTCAATCACCTTTCAAGCTTCATATTTAAAGAAATAAAAACTTAAAACTTCTACTTGAGATACTTCCTATGATTAAAATTCTTAAATAAAGATATATAGACTTTTATTCACAAAACTATTTATGTTTGTTATACAATATTATTGAAGAAGACTTTGAATATATTTGGTTTTGCTCTTTTATTCACAAAATAAGTATTACAATATATCAACTTTTACTTTTTGCTATACAACAATTGATAGGTACTAATAATATCCTTATTGATGAACTATGCCTTTTACTTATCAATGATATTTTACCTCATTAATCACAATTAACATTTATGGACGTAATAAAAGACATTGTGTCTAAATATTAGTGTTTTGCAAAAAAATATGATTCAATCTGAATCTGATCCAAATCTGATGAATCAGATCGAATCAGATTCAGATCCAGATTTTGATTTAATTTAATCTGTCAGATTCACACAGATTTGAATTCAAATTTGGTCTGTCAGATTCAGATTTAGATTTAGATATTATTTGTTAGATTTGAAATAAAAAATGCTATCCCAAAAGTTAGAGATAGCATTTATTATTAAAAATATTAATTTTAATAATCAAATGTCATCCCAAAAATCAGATATGGTATTTATTAATAAAAAAATTAATTTTTATTAATTTTTAATAACAAAATGCTATCCCTAACATTGCTTATCTAAACTTATTTTGGATTTGGTTAAATGTCTAAACCTTTATTTTCACTAAATTTTTACAAAGTGTTTGATATAGTTTCGCTATTTTTATAAGCTTTGATATAGTTTTACCTTTTTCTGAATTTAGCAGATTTTTTAATAAGGTTTTAATATAATTTAACCAAGTTTTACCTTTACCATATAGATGTCTATTTAAACTCTGGATTTCGTCTAACAACTTTAGCTGTCCCAAAAGTCAAAAATAGCATTTATTAATCAAAAATTAATTTTTAATAACAAAATGCTATCCCAAAAGTCAGATGCAATATTTATTATTAAAAAAATTAATTTTTAATAATAAAATGTTACCTGAAAGTCAGACATAGCGTTTATTAATAAAAAATTAATTTTATAATAATTTTTAATAATTAAATGCCATCCTAAAAGTCAGAGGCAGCATTTATTATTAAAAAAATTAATGTTTAATAATAAATGCTATCGTAAAAGTCAGATGCAGCATTTTATTAATAAAAAAATTAATAAAAATTAATTTTTTATATTAAAATATCTTTTAAAAATCAAACGCAATATTTATTAATAAAAAATATAAAAAATTAATTTTTATTAATAAAATGCCGATCTAAATGTCAAGCAAATTTTTGTTAAAAAAACAACAAAATTGTTATTTTTTTACTATTAAAATGCTTTTCTGAACATTAAAGGTGGATTTTTGTTGAAAAATAATAAAATTGTTGTTTTTTAACATTAAAATGCTATTCTAAACATTGAAGGTGAATTTTTGTTAAAAAAATAACAAATTATTTTTTAACATTAAAACACTATTCTGAACGTTAAAGGCAAATTTTTGTTAAAAAAAATTTTTGATTTGTCAGATACAGATACAGATTTAGATTTGTATTTGTCAGATTCAGATATAGATTCAGATTCAGATTTGTTAGATTCAGATTTTTCAGATTCAGATCGAATCAGATTTTGCCTAAATCTGATCTAATCCAATCTATACATAATACTACCAAATCCCTCTTCAATAAAATAAATATATTAATTAATTATTCTTATTTTATTATCACTTATTTATTCTCATATTTACAAAAATATCAAAAAATTTGAAAAACAAGATGTATTCTACTTGATTCTTACAAAAATACTCATAATATTTCACTTATGAAAAAGAAAGTTTATTAGCATATATCAGGATTTTTGAAATCGCAAAATAACTATACAGCTAATTTACCATCTAATTTTATAACACATTCCTTTCTAGTTGGATTTTTGTATCAGTAGTAATTATGTAATTTCCCTAGATTGCTAATGTTATTTATATAACAGATAATTAGTCTAGAAATGTGCAAGGTCAGTTTTAATTTAGTTTAGCTTTTATTGTTTATAATTTAAATTAGATTAAATAGAAATTTTAGTTTTTCAAGTATTTATTTTTGTACTTTTATATAAATTTATCAATTTAATAAAGATTTAGCGAAACTACTGCATATTAAAAAAAAGAATATTCCTATTGATAACTTAGGAATAATCCAATTGAAAGCTAGATACTAATAAATTGATATTAATAAGAATAATCTTATTGATATTTTTATAATACTACTAATTGGAATCCTAATGTTTTCTATTTGTATTATTATTCATAATCAATTGAGATTATCTAATTCTAAAAAAATAAAAAAATAGAAAACCAATCAGGTCAAATCTGACAATCTAAATTTGGTCTCTTATTTGTTATTATTCAACTAGTATAAATCATCAGAAAGTTTAAATCGTTCATATTTAATGTCTAAAAATAATGATGATAACAATTATAATATTAAAAGTAATAGTAAAATTAATAATAATGACAATAATAATAAAAGGATAATGATTATACATAAAGTCGAAATGAAAACCCAAAAGTTAAAATGTTTCAACTTTAGAGGTTAAAGTTGAAATGAAAAGTCAAAATAGTCGAAATAACATCATATCACATGATTATTATATATAGAAAAAATTAAAAAAACAAAAGACGTACGATCTCAGTCAATATCACTCTAATTCGTATGAAACAACTACCATTCGATTTCCTGTGAATAGACGAATCCAATGAGCTAATATTTATTGATTTGGATCAGCTTTTTTATTTAAAGATGCAGTTAAGGTTGCTAAACGAAATCAAGAGTTTAGACAGTCGTCTAAATGATAAAAGTAAAACTTGGTTAAATTATATTAAAACCTTATTAAAAAATCTGCGAAATTTGGAAAAAAATAAAACTATATCAAAGCTTATAAAAATGGCGAAACTATATCAAACACTTAGTAAAAATTTAGCGAAACTAAAGGTTTTACCATTTTGCCAAATCCAAAATGAGTTTAGACAAGCAACCTTAAATGCAGTAATGCATTTATTTATTAAAAAAATTCATAATCAGTTTTAAAGAAAACATGAAAATCTCAACAAAGGATACAAATGTAGAAAAATAAAAAATGCTGCTTAATAATCATCATTAGTAGACTAACTCCAATCAGACTAACTGGTTGTCCCATCAGGCTCTGGTAATAATCACTAGTAGAATTACCATCGCCACCTAACTAAAGAAAGAAAAAATGTTTGACAAATAGTTATTTCTGGTAAAATTGTTAGAAGAACTATAATTTCATTTTTTGCTATATTTGGATATGTTAAGTAATCGTTCTTTTTCTTTAGTAACTGCATATCTAGATTTTCAGATAACCTCGTAAGATTGATTAAAAATGTAATCGTAAAATAGGAAAATGATTTTAAAGATACAAGAGAAAGAGTTGGTAAAGGAGTCGAGTAACTTAGGAAGAGAGAAGAGAACTATACCTTTGATGAACTTTATGAAAGAAATGTTGTAAGGATCCTCTTTTAAAGCCCAAAAAGAATGTGAGAGGAGTAATAATGAATTAATGTCAGGAGTGTAAACTGTTCGTGAAGTATGTATGAAGAGTTGATTTTTTAGAACATTAAGAGATATGGTGATGATTTGTTTCATCTCTTTTTTCGCTTTAGGACAAATCATATGTGATTAAAGAGTTGTAATGACAGCATAAGTATGTAGAGTTATAAATAGTAAGTTGGATTGATTTCATGAATTCTATAGTAGGGATTTGTACAAAAAGGAATTTAAGTCTTCTGCAGTGTTTACGAGACTCTTTAAAAGAGTTTTCAGTAGGAGTATTGAGTTTGATAAAATCAAAAGTTAAGGACCAATTGATTTGAAGTCGACTGTATTTACTATTTCTTTTTAAGTAGTAGAAATCAATAAATTGACTAGTGTTAGTGTAGTTTTTGAGAAATGGATATAATATAGTAAAGATAGGCATATTATTAAATATTGGAATATAAGAGAAATAAGGAGTTTGATTAAAGTTTAAAGGTAGAGGTGAAGACATTAATGAGGATTTAGCGAGTTGATCAACTTTGTGATTATGAGGGTCATCAGAATGTGCAGCTACTTTTTTCAAAATTAAGATTATATTTCTTTCATCTATGAGTTTAAAAATAAATGACCAATAAATGTTAAAGAGAATTTTGAACATCAAGGACGGATAATTAAACGTGTTTTGTTTGTGAATTTTGTTATATAAATAAATTAGTAGCAAACTATCTATACAAATGTTAATTTCTGAATTTGAAGAACAGATTAGCAAAACTAAAAGCAAAGCAAAAATTTCAGTGTTAGTGGAGTTAGCCCAAAAAGATGGGATAGTAGTAGTGAAATCTATGTTGTAGTTGTCATGAACAAGTAAAAAAGCAGAACTTAAATAGGAACTAGGAGAAGTGAAATAAGAAAAAAATTTGTGTGAACCATCAGTATAAAATGTGAGTATATTCTCATCTTTCAAATCAGATTTAAACTGATTAAGAAGAAGACAAGTCAAGAAGACAGGTATCAAAGATTCAATAGTACAAAAGGAAAGAGAATTACTATGTATCATATTTTTAGGTATAATGTTTGATCTCACATCCAGATATCGTTGAGTTGCTTGATTTAATACTGATTTAATATTTCTCTTTAGCAAGTAAAGCTTTTCTGAGTTAACTGATGTGAAATAATTTGTTTGAATAAGTTGAGGAAGATCAATATCAACTAAATTACTGTAAAGTAAACATTGTGTAGTAATGGAAAGATGATTTTATTAGAGATTATTATTAAAGGTACATCTACTATAAGTTGTTAATGTATTTTATTTTTTTGAAGGAGATCTTAAATCGGCAGTTGAATTGGAAGGAACAAAATGCTGGAATAGAATTTTGTCAGGAAAAAACAAAGATTTATAAGATTTTTCAAATATTGTTTATCCAGGATATGAAAGATTATAATAGTTTGACTCTAGAGAGATCCATAGCAAACCAGTCAGAAACTTTGTTAGAATTTAAAGTAGATGATGTTTTGAAATCTGAGGGGATGAATAGTTTGATAATATATTGTTCTTTAATTCTATTGGAATGTATAGGATTTATTAGAATGATCTTTTGACTGTTCATTATTGACTTGTATTGCTAGATCTCTGAATTGCGATAGGAAAACTCCATTACATAATAATTGATCTAAAAAAAGGATCAATTTGTATCGCAGAGAGTTAATCCACTTTTTCTTCTAGGGGATAATTTTCTGAAGAGGAGTTACACCTCTTTGATAGCAAATTTATCAGTATTGAAGTTAGTATTTACGAAAGATATATTAGATTGAAGTTAATAAGATATAATATTGCCAAGAAAATTATCATGTCGAAAATTATTTAGCTGTGATAGCCAACATATTAAAGGAATATCATAGAGCCAGTAAAAGATGTGCAACTGTTTAAGTCTGATCTCTGTAGTCTTTGCTAGTAAAGAGTAAGCAGTATTCCCATTTATCATAATAGCAAAATGTTAGATTTTTGAATGTATTATATTGGCAGCAAAGTCATTAAAGCTGTTTGTAAGTTTACTGTATAATATATTATTGGGAGTAGATTTTGGGAATTTTAATTTGTATTTGAGAAAAATTCTGACTTGGAAAAATAGGGCATGACATTCTTTAAATGAGAAAACAACTAATTGAGACTGACTTTTTACACGAGAAATGAGAACCATATTAAAGATATATTTGAGTTGTTTATCAGTCAAAGGTTTGTACTTTAGTTTTAAGATAAAGTCAGCAATTTCATCTTTAATTTGCTGTTTGTTGTAAAACTTGTTATTATTTGCAGAGATTCAAACACCAAGATATCTTGTTAATTCAAAAGGTTTTTTTGTCAGAAAGATATGGGTTTTTTAAGAAATTCACTGAATATTGAAATGTTTATATTAGTTGCTTCAGAAGTAAGAATAAAAGATTTATTGTGATTGACTTTCATTGAGTTCAAATTGAAAAAGGATTGAGTAATATCAAATATAGCGGTGAGATTGGTCAAACTATCTGTAATCCATATTGTGTTATCCATATATGCAGAGTTGCAGTAATCTCAGATGTATCAGTTTAATAATGTCTGACTGCCATAAAACTGACATTTTATATCTATAATTCGACTTTTGAATTCATGATAAAAGAGGGTCATAATAAATGACTTATAGCAAAGAAGAGATAACTTCTCCTTAATTAATACTAACTATGATATCATAAGGGTCTGTATTGCTATATGCGGTAAAAACTGAGTTTTTTTAGTTTAAAAAAAGATTTGTGATAATGTTAGTAAACTTAGAAGGGATTTTTAATCTTTCTATCACTTTTTGAACATATAAATGTTAACATGATCGTACACTTTAGACATATCTTGAAATAGAACATATAAATTAGTATGATTGGATTTGTTAAATTTGTTGTTTAGCCGGTGATATTCAAGAATATTATTAATTATGTGTAAGGGATCTATAGTAGATTGATGTGATAAACTGGCAAAATTAAGACCTTTTAGAATGTTGTTCTTTATAAAAATGTCTTGCAGTCTTTGATTTAAAATCTTCATGAACGCTTTTCTTACTCTATACAGAAGTATAATAGGACGTGTATTATTTAGCTGACAATTCTAAGGTTTTGGTTTTAGAATCAGATATACATATGCCAGATTCCATTGTGTAGGAGTAAATGAACTGGTAAAGCAAGTACAGATGATAGAATATAAGAACTGATTCATTTTAGGAAAGTTTCTTGAGCATTTTATTTGTTATTTTTAAAGGACCAGAAGCTTTATTATCCAGTAAATGTTTTAATATTATTAACCAATCATCATAAATGGGATGTCCATGATGCTAGCATAAGTATAGCGGGCTTAAATGTGATTGTTTGATCTTCAAAATGATCGTCACATAGTAATTTACTATAAAAAAGTTGATCACCTAATCTTAAATGGATTGGCAGCTATAAAAACAAATTGGCAAAGGTTGTGACCAAAAAAATTCAAAACTATACCTTTTGTTTTATAGACTGTCAAAGTAATTCAGTTTATAGTGAGTTAATTCGAAAACTAGCTAATAAGAGTTTATTTTATTCTAGCATTTTTATTAAAAAAGAATATAAAGCAAAATGTTTAAGCAAGAAGCCCATTACGAAGATCCAGCACTTTCTGACAAGAAAAGGGAAAAAGAAAGATTCAACATTGTGATTTGAAAGGCCAGGAGGGCATCATTTGTGATTATGAAAAGCACAGCGCATCTATTGTATCTGAGAAAATAATATACCAAGTTCAAGTCAACATCTGGATTTGGTTGGCAAATTAATAGTAAATGCTAAAAAATCTAAAGTTAACAATAAATGTTTACATCCAAAATATGGGTTCTATATTTCTATAGCTCAATACGGTATGAAAACTAAGAATATTAAGAAGATTTCAGAGCGATTAACTAAATGGGATGAGTGCTGAAAAGAGACGAAATCAACAAAAAATTTTTTTTTGAAATAACAAATGATCTGAATCAGATGACCAAATCTACATCTATTTTACTTAAAAACTTTTTTTTTAAAAAAAAATCAATTTGGTCTATTTTTCCAGCACTTACCCCAAATACTTTGAGTTACTACAAGGAGCAATAATGTATTATCATTGCTTATATAAAACTGAACTGATCCAGAATATACTAATTTGCCCAATTATCCACCAGCACCAGAAAGGATTCCGAAGGAGAATATAAGAAAATTTCAAGGTAAGTCATATGTATTACGAAGTGATGTTATTTACTCTGAGTCTGAATTTCAGAAGCTGGAAGTTTCATATAATGATATATGCATAGAGCTTGATGAAGCGAAGCTAGGTAAGTAAATAATTTCTTGTTTGTAATGTATTTCAGTTTCAGATCATTTACTTATATAATCAAATATTTTAGAATTAATCCCTTTCAGCAAAAAAATTATACTAATGGTAGGGGTGTTGTATACAAGGTAGCGTGTGCATATGAAAGATCCATTCTTGATCCAGAAGATTTCAGAAAAATTCTTGAGAAAGCCAAACTATTGGTGAAAGGTTTTTTTGGTCAACCAGTAGCTAGAACTAACCTACAAGCTAAAAGTCAAATGACTAATGAGAAGAATAAAAAAAGACTGGGTTCATTTTGTTATTTCCTAGTGGGACTTAATAATAAATTTATTGATGGGATTAAAGCAGAAGTTGGGCTTTTGCTAGATGCATCTGAAGTATTCTCATTAGCAATAGAAACCTTAGCTGGTGCAGGTTATACGGTAAGGTGTGAACTTATTGCAAGTCAGAAAGTCCAGCATGCAGAAGCATATACAATGACGGTGGAGAGGTTTTTATTAGAGAATGTAATTATATGAATATTTTTATAAGTCTTACTATTCATAAATAATTAACTAATATATGTAAATCTTTTCACAGATCAGGAGCTTGGTTGTTCTTAATGTGGAAAATTTTCATAACATTCACGAATACCATCAAAGTGATACAACAACTACATATGAAGTTTCTCATTTTATTACAATTCTTTTAAAAGCTTTGCCAGAAATAGCATCTATCCCATTTTATAATCCTAACCAAGAAAAAAGTATTCATAACGAAAGGGTATTGATGCAACTATCATTATACAAAATGCTATGAAATCTTCTTTCTTTTTTTATGGCTTAGTTATGCAGGATGAAAGCAAACATTTATTGATTTAGTGTTCACGACAGAAACCCATGATGAACAAGTCGAATGTCTCTTAATTCACAGATATGATAATAGAATTAAATAATATCAGACTGATCAAAGCATAGAAAACACAAAACTTGTTGATTTAAAAGAAAGATTTTTTCATTCGACCGAAGATTATGTGAATGCTCTTAAATATTTGATGAGTATATCTAAAATAAGAACTTATATAGAGACACAAGTATTAGTGACACCTATGGACTATCCTGAATAACTTCACGTATGGCGTGTTATCACTAATCGCATCAAATCTGGAGATTCTTCTGGATTACTGAAGCAAATTCTGCATATCGTTTTAAAAGTTGGACCTTTGCATATATTCTTAAATAGTTGTGAGACAGTATTTCTTCTAAATTATCAGTTTTTTGACTTACTCTTTCATGGGGTGTTTGATGTAATAAGATGTTGGCGAAAAAGCCAAAACCTTATAAGATCAATTTGATGTTAGAACTAACGTCCCAAGACTGGTCTCGAGTGTGTTCTATAAGTATTCAGAAATTTGAACATTTTAAAGATCCGGAAACCAGATATCCTATTAATTTGCTAGATAACATCATTCTGTTAGTTCTAGATTTTTATCCCATTATATTTTATAGCAGAAATTGGCAAGCATACATAGAAGCGATGTTTCGCATTTGGACTGATTTTTATTAATATTAACGCAGACACTATAACAAATTGCCATTAACGTTTTTGAGTGATGTTTTTTATTGGACTAGTACTAATCATCCCATTTCACAATCTCTTACAGATTCTCTTCATGTTTTTAACGATTATTTTATGGAGTACTTTTACAGCTCACTTTGACAGTAAATACAGAAATTAAACACAGTGGAGCAGATTATTTGAGAAGCACATATAGTAGATCAGATGTGTATTGGCAATACTTTTATGGATATATTTGCTGAGAATCATAATATCAGATATATAACAAAACACTTGAAATACATTAAAAAGCATACTGCACTTTTCCTTTTAAACATCTTAACAAATGTCTATCAGAATCTTGATAGGTTAAAGGTTATTTTGTCTGACGCATATTTGAAACCCAAGATATATGAACTTCTGACACTTGAAGCTCAAGTTGACGTAAAAATATTGCTGATAGCTTGGAATACAGCATATCTTTCACGAAAAGATAGATACTATAACTTAGAGGGCTGTATAGATTTTTGCGAGATAGGTTGTATTCTGATTTGTGAACATGCTTATTATTTTGAATGTTTTTTATTCAAATCAGAGAGCCGATACTGATATTGTATTGTTTATCTCATAAGCAGAATCGAAGCAAATTGTAAGGCTTTTCAGAAAATTCTGAATTTATCAGGCGTAAAGGCAAATGATGAGGGTATAGATGAAATGGATGTTACTGAACCTAATGTTGATACTAACATTAGTAACGAAGTCTTTTTCTTAGATAAAAATATAGATCAAGATAATATAGATCTACTTTTTGAAAGGGCCATAAATGCCTTAAAAAGTAAATAATTTGAAGGAGATTTTGTAGATTGCAAAAGCATCAATATGAAGAATCGTAATTTCAATGATTTAATTAAATATAATAAACATAATTTGATATTTTGCAAATTATATTTTTATTGGGGTTAAATAATCATTTATCATATTCAACTGTTCTTTGATTAACTATTTTTTACTATTTTTTGATTTAATCACGTGATATTATCAATTAATAGAATTTCAGCAATAATAAAAGTGATCTGTAAAATTAGCCAATCACAATGAAAGCCCGCCATGCTGGCTAAATCATGAATTATATATATTTTTTTTTTGATTCTGAGGAAGCAAAGGAAGTAAAGTAGTAAGAGTTTACTAATGCCGATGTTGTATATTTTCATTATTATTTTTGCGTGTTAAACTATTAAAATGGACATTAGACTTTCGCATCTAGTCAACAGAATGATGACAAAAATTACAAAATATTATTCCATTAACACGAAATTCACCCGGGTTTTCTTTTACTCTAGTATTAATTGTAAATTTTTTTTAGACCTCTTCTTTATGGCATTATAAAAAAAAAATTGGGAAAGGATGATTATATAAATAAAAAGATCAGTTATCAATTTATCGCATCCATATTATAATATTCACGTGATTCACTATTTAAAACTTATTTAACTCAGTGTTGGACATTTATTTAATTGGACATATAAACTCATATATGTCCAATTGGACATCATATACGTCCAAATCCAAACACCCTAATTCTGCATTATTTGAACATCTATTCTGCAATTTCTGCGGCATTCTGCATTTACAAAGGTTGCATTAACAGAAACGTATAGAATGAGCCTAAATCATGAATGTTGACCGGAATCGCACAGTTTTCAGAAGAAACGTTCTTTTTGGTTATTTTAGTATACTATGTAAATATTGGTGTAAGGGTCAGCGGCCATTTCGTCGCATTCCAAAGGACCGGAAAGAATCAACGCATGGGGTGGATTTTGTGATTGAGGTAAATCCTGTATTTACTGCTTTCGAGAGATGCAAGTCTATGTTGAAATCATAAAAATCATCTCCATGAGATCAGGAGAATGCTGCGGCAAATTGGCAGCTTTAGCAGGATAACTATCATAAGCCTACAAGTCGTGTAGCCCTGCTATGGATTGGCACTCCAACAGTCCCGACCTGAACCCACAGAATATTTATTGACAATTGTTAAGAGGGACGTTGAGATACGGAATACATAAAATATACTGGTGTCAAAAATTCCTCGGAACATTATTAAAAATTTAGTTGTGTTGATGAAGGCTTGTAATTGAGAAAAATGGGGAAGATATTTCTATTAATTTTTTTTTTAATAAATTCCTTACTTTTTTGTATATCATTCCAAAGAGACTGTATATCCTTATAATACTTGAATAAACTTTCAAAATTAGATCCTACAAAAACTAAATACATTGTTACATATCAATAAGTATATAAAAACTAACGCTAAGCCTTTTTTGGCTAGATTTCGGGACTACCAATCGAGTCATAAAAACACGGTAAAACTCGGAACATTTAAAAAAATTTTTATCGCCAAGAAAGAAATGATCTACAAATAAATTAAACCAGACCGGGATAATCGAAATATAATTTCCCTTAAGAATGGTTTTTTCAGATTTATTATTAACATTTCTCAGTTTTTGGACATTTATACATGTTATATATCGTATATTAAAATCAAGTTTCCAATCACCGGTAACAAGATTTTTTTTTTATTTGTTTTTATTTTTTATAATCTTTTTTATTTAAAATATCGTAATATATTTTTTTAATTTTTAGCATAGAACTCATCATGATATATCTCGATTATCAAATAATGCAAATGGCCACCTACCAATTGTTAATACAAATCCTGCAAATCATGCATCACCACAAGCAGAAATAACGCTTAGCTATTTTTACCTTAGTTATAAAACAAATAAATTGAATCTATTTTTCGAAACTCTCGCAAAAAGTACGCCAAAATTCTGGAGGGTATGGTTTAATTTTGGAGTTTTAGTAGGAATATTAGCAATGATATTTGGAGTTTGTATTATGATTATAGCAGGATGGAAATTATTAATTGGAATTATTGGATTTAATATCAGGAATAATGAGATTCACGAACAAACGAAATTTGTGAAAAGAAACTATGAAGAATCCCATCATGTAAACAATAATGAGGATCATCAAGTTTTTATACCTGTTGTGAGTATTTACAGTATTTAATTATTAGCACATCTAATCCATATTTAACTAATGTAAAAAATTTATAAAGATTCCTGGAGTGACTTTACCAATTTCACACCTTATTTATTATCTCATCGCACTTTTAATTTGTGGAGTCTTACATGAGGCTGGTCATGCAATTGCGGCTTACTGGTATATAAATATATATTTGAATGAAAAAAAAAATTTTTTGATTAATTGATATCTTTTATTTATAGTGAATTTGTGCCAATAAATGATTCGGGAATATTTTTATATATCTTTTATCCGGGAGCATTTGTTAGCCTTTCCGGTCAATTTTTAGATAGATGTTCATCGACAAAAAAGCTTCGTATATTTTGTGCAGGAATCTGGCACAATGCTGTGATATTTTTATTGGGTTCACTTATATTGAATTATGGAATAATTAGATGGTCCATGAGTCTCACCGGATATAGATCTGTAGAAGGAACCGGAGTTAGCGTTATTAGCGTTGAAGAGGTAAGGAAAAAGATTTTTTTTTTTCTTCATGTTTTTAATTTGTATGAATTAGTTTTTTAATTAATATATAAATATAAAAAAATAGAATACGGGTTTAGCTGAAATATTATACCCTTCAACGTTAATAACAAAAATAGATGATTATGAATTGAATGATGCGTCATTGGAACGATGGAGTACCTATTTATTACAAAATAATAAAGTGAGAAAAAATATTCGTGGGTTTTGCGCATCAGAAAAGGATATTATGCCATCTTTAGAATGTTGTAAGATTAATGCAGATCATCCTTATGGAAGTTGTGAAAACCGAGAAATCTTGTGTTTTAAGCGATATGATCGAAAAGATTCACATGATCAGGTAAGAATTAGTCCTTTGCATACTATTTTATTGAGGTAAAATATGTTAACTCTTTTTTTAAAATATAAAAATTAAAAAAAATTAAGGAATTGAGTTGTCTTCATGCAAAACCAATATTAGTTAATACGGAAGAACAGAGGTGTGTAAAGAAATCTGATTGTGATAATCCTTCACCTATGTGTGTATTACCATATACATGTTTAGGGTTCCCTCGACTTGTAAGGATATATTTTGAACGATCTCCATGGACAATAAATCAAGACGAGAATAAGGAACAAGTTTTATTATGGATTGGAGAGTTAGATGATTTATGGGAAATAATACAAGTCAGCATTCTTCAACCAAGATATTCATGGATTCCTCTTGAGATACCACTCGTTTTGGAATTAATTTTAAGGTACAAAGTTATATTTATTTTAAGGTCCTTGATTTTACATTATTATTTCTTTTTTAAAAAAAGTTTATATGTTTTAGGTATACGACATCATTTTCACTTGCATTATGTATATTAAATATATTACCAGTATATCAATTGGATGGATATTATGTATTAACAGCAATACTAACCTGGTTATATGAAGTTGATGATAGAGGAGTAACAAATACTGTTAGTAAAATAGATGGGCAAAAGAAAAAATTTGAAAATGCGATTGTATATAGTGTTACTGGTTTGGTTTGTTGGGTTGTAATCGGAACTTTAATTTTCGGTGTATTTTTTTGAATGATATTAAAAAAAACCCCCAACTCCAAAAAAATAAAATTATCACATGAAATTAATTAAATTTTCTAGTGTTCCTTTTATTTATATTTTAAATTTGTTTAAATTGTCTCATAAATTTCTAAAATCTAAAAAAATAGAATTACTCAAAAAAAATTAATGATTTTATGAGGGGCGCCCATCAAAATACGCTTAAAAAAAAAGTTGTCTTATGTGGCTTAGAAACTACATTTTTTTGATAAGCAGATCAAAATTCACTACATTATCTTATAAAGCCAGTCCATAATCGGAATAACCTCCTCTAAAAAAGGTTGACAAATATTAATTAATATTTTTCTCGACATCGAACATGATTGGATTACTCACAAATTTATTTAAATATATACGTAAAGAAATGAACTTTTTTTAAAAATAAACCTTTATTTTTACTTTTTGAGAATTAAAAAAACGTGTTAACCAAATTTATTAAATTAGAAATGATAAATTTTTCTCAGGAACAAAAAAATCGAAAATATATACTAAAAATTAATATTCTAAATAATTTATGAAATTAAAATAAATTAAATAAACAAATAAAAATGAGAATAGGAAAATCCCGATGATTTATTTTTCAACGGTTCCATGAGAACAGGCCAAAATTTCATCACCAATTTCAAGACGAACCAAAACCTTAAATGGTCCAGGTGTATTGTTATTTCGTAAATTAAATTTTACCGGCGTATTAAACTTTGTACCAGGTCCAGCGGGACAAGGACTTCCTTGTACAGCACAAAAATCCGCACTTTCGCTAAAGATGGCATCCCCATCACCATTACTAATTCCAAGGCGTAACGTGGTACCATCAGAGATAAATTTCTTTAACTTTCCAGAGACTGTAACGGTCTCGGTTTTTCCAAAAGCGAGAGGTAAAGGTGAGAGTTTAACGTTAAATTTTTCCGGAAATTTTCCTTTACATTCAGTAAACTTTGGTGCTTGTCTTTTTTGAAATTGATTGGGAATAGATTGGACTGATGAAAGTGTAATAAATAAAATGAGCAAGAAAGCCAAAAATTGTTTCATGATTTCGATTTTTTTTGGGAATTTTATTTTGGTTTTTTTTTTTTTTTTTTTTTTTGTTTCTTTGATTAAGATTTTATTGTATATTAAGATGCTTGATCTTTTGAATATGGATCAGAGAGGATTGAAATCGTTGCCTTTATATAAGTGAACGTTTTCAAACCAAGACAAATTTTTGATTAACTTATTTAGTATTTAAAAGAATTTAATTTCATTCTCTAAATGACATTTTTGATCTAAAGAGTACCTTGAAACATTTCCTTGAAATTTTTTTTTAATCAAGAGTAAGATGAAGCAATTAAAACGTAATGAAACCGTTCAGGATCACATTGATTCTTTGTTCTGAATAAGCATACATAATAATTTTAATACTTGCTTGCTATGTTCAACAGAATTCTTTTTTTAAAAAAAGTATTTCATTAGAACGCGAATACAAATTAACGCAAAAAGGTTTTAAAGAATTTTAATAAATAATACTTTTTAAATTTATTTAAAAAATTATGCTATGTACATGTATGATATTTTTTTTTTTTTCACATCATAATATGGTCAACAAGTAAAAAAATCATGGATATGATATGAGCCAATAAAATTTGCGAATTTATTTTATTTTTTCCTAATGGAACAATACAATGAAATTTTTAATATTAAACTTCCGAAGATCAAGAATTTAACTGTTTTGGTTAGTTCAGCTAATAAAAGTCATTAGGGTGCTTCAAAAAATGTTGTAATTATATAATAAGACATAGGCGGATAATCGATCTCATGACACGCATAGATATGGAAATTTTCAATACTTAAACAGACCTTTAAGTGTTAAATATGTCATAAGTACGTATTTAACACTTTAATTACATCGCGTCGAGGTAAATATACTAAGGATCGTTGTTAAGTTATGATGTATTTTATTGAACTTTTTATTCTTAACAATTAAATAACCCAATTTTGGTTTTCTGAATTATTACTTTAAGTACATCGAATTAAAAATATTAAAAAAAATAAATGAGTCTAGCGCTTATCGGAATTATAAGATAATTGCGGTTTATATTTTGTGATGCAAAAAAATTATTTTTTTTTGATGACAATTCGAAGGCGTTCTTTTTGACATCAAGTAAACGTCAAATGTAATAAATTCTCTCTTTATCAGAACTTTGGAACCTGTAGATATAATGAAAGTAAAAAGAGATTAGAGGAAAATATCGGAAAGAGAAAAAATACGAGAATCTTACAATAAAATAAAAACCACTAATATCAAAAATGGGTGTTCAAAGGTTTTGTGCTTCCTCAAAGAAAGGCGTGTGAAAAGAGACCAACTACTCGAAGGAAACCATCACGTGTAAGGCAAACACTTCTAAGAGGATGGATAGGCAAATCCTAGGGAGCGTCTGTATCCAAATACTAAACCGTCGCTCTTAGTTTAATACTATGGATACCACCAGAAAATGCTTCTCCTTTTAAAGCTAAAACCTTTAACTAACAACATTCTTAGACAAAAGCAGTTAATGAAATTGGACCGGACAGACAGAAATAAAGGGGAGAACATTGTTTAACCCATGCATGCAATGGCCCTTTATTACCCGCCTAGACATCGTTAAAAAAGTATTAAATAATAATAAAAATAAAAAAAGATATTTCCCAAAATAATTGTCCAAACTACGGGTATCCGTCACTAAGCACCGCGAAAAAAATATATTAAGAATTCATTATCTGCTGCTGACTACCTGCCTATTACGATGATAAATAATAAGTAAAAAAAAAAATTATAGATTTAAAATCTAAGTATTATCGAACGAGGACGGTTGGGAGACAGACAATGTATTAAAGGAACGATCTCGTAAAGATGAATAGGTTTTAGCACTGGGTATCGAACCAGTAGATCAAAAAATATTTTACGAGAATGAAGGACAACTAATATTACAAACAAATACCTTGTCAAAACGTTGGAAGAGCGCGTTTATAAAAATTTTAAAAGCGAAAAGAGTTTAAACTGCACGGTTCTGTCAGTAAGAGTCTCGTAAAGATAATTTGAGGTAATACTTCAAAAGTTTAGCAAATATAGAATGGAGAGAATACGAGGGTAAAGGGAATAAGAAATAAGCTTGAGAGTTTGGAAGCTTTACTGATTCTTTTATAATGAAAAAAAAAATGATGATGTAAGAAGTTCTTTATATATAATATACTTATTTATTATTACTTAATTTAGCAAGTATTAAAAATTTACTACCTCGCCTGCAGAATGTTCTCGTATTAATTCGCTTATCTTTCGATCTTTGGCTAAAATTTATCCAAGAATTGTGCCGGTTGATGAGATGACATTTGACGTGACGTTTAATTTTTTTCAAAAAAAAAAAAAACCTGGTTAAAACCAACCAAGGTTTTACCGAACTTTGACTTCTTTTTTCCTTTTTCTTGTTCTTTTTTTTTTGATAAGAATAACAAAAATTATAAATTCGTTCGATTCTCAAAATTTAGACTTATTACGTGATGTGTTTCACATTTTATGATTTTATGATGACAAAGCATAACGAAAATTTTCCACGTACTTTGTAAATGAATTAATTAAAAAAATAATATATATTTTTTTATGTTATATTTACAGTAAAGTAATATCAAATATCTGATAAAACTGTAAAATTTAATGATTTTAAAACTCATAAAAGCGGGAACGAAAAGGTGTTTTTAATTCTATTGTAAAAAATTATAGCGAAATTAATTTATTAATTGGCTGCGTTCAAGTGTACAGATATATTCGGATAAATTTTAATAAAATGTCAAAAATCAATCAAATAAAATCTAGAAACATAAGAAATTCAAAAGTTTGATTTATTAACTTTATATTTAACAACATAAATAAATTTCCTCCTAAATTATCCGTCCAAAAGGTACCCGTCCCAAAATTAATTCTCCATCCAACTCGACCTCGACATCGACATCGATCCGTCAAAGAATCCTCTACAGTGATAAAATAAATTCAACTGGATTTGGTTTTTATCATCAGAAAGCAATGTTCCTTTAATTAACTTACGTCTTTCACCTAAAATTTCAATAAGCCTTACTTCCGCTTGTGTAGGATTCCGACTCCAAGATCGTTCTTTTGAAATTGCGTCATTAAATTTGTTTTGATGATCTTCAAAAAAATAATTACAAGAAAACTTACCATAATAAAACAAGCCTTTGGATTTTACTGCTTGACAAATACTGTAAGGATATTGAAAATTAAAAAAAAAAATTAGTCAATGAGAATATTTATAAAAAAAACCACAACAAAACAATCTTTTGATCTCCCGAAAGTAAATTTGACTAAATTAAATGAACTAAGCTAATGTTTATTAATTATTTATGGTGTAATAAGCGAGAATATGAACTAAAACAGCGGAACTGAGGGAAAAACTGATTTAAACTCCTAAGAGTGATATGGGTAAGGGGAGTTCCAGCACCCAGTCGCCCCATTCCGGGGGACACCCAAGTGGCCCGCTAAAGTGCCTAACCACTCCGAAGAATGGGTTACTAGCGGCGGAAGACGAACACGACTTGGGGCGGGTGTTTATTAGTTCATATCAAATTAAGAATAATGTCGTTCCGCTCTAAAAGAGTTGCCGTCACTTATATCTTAATTTATCTGTAATTAACTAACTACTAGCGAGTAAATTTTTTTTTTTTTTTTGAATGGGTTAAGAAAGAATCGAATCGTGGGAAAATCTTTTTTTGAATTATTGTGATATATATATATATTGATATTGTTTCACAAATGGGTGATCGGCTACCTTACCTTCCGTAAAGGTGATTTTAACCCAAATTATAGTTAGAAAAATAAGGATTTCATTTTTTAATCCTTTTAAAATTCTCATATTGTATAGCTTTGTAGTTTCAACTATGATGAATAAAGAAACAAGTGCTATTACTATTTTACCAAAAGAGATGTATATGAAAGACTTTTTATAAATTAAATGTAGAAACCGCGTTACGAGTACTTTAGCCACATCATAATAAGAAAAATAGAATATTTAATAAAATATAGTAAATGAGTTGGACAAATGTTTGAAGAGAAGACTGACATGAATAGCTAATTATATGTTGGACCTTTACGAATGTCCTATATGAAGGAGTGAAGGGACTTTATTAGCAAATTAAACAAACTTAACATCACCCAGAAATAAATGGTATCCGGAAACTTACACTTGATTCTGTACAAATTATGGATGATCGGTAATTATATTAAGTTTTATTAATTCGCTACTGAGTCCGTTCTGATAGATTTTGCGAAATACCTTTATCATGATATATAATCTACAAATTTCTATTCTATTATTTTTTTAGTCGTGCAATCATATCGAGATTTTCAAATCTTTGTTAAATTAAATTCAATTCGGCAAATAAAGTGAAAGTCGTCCTATTATATATCACGAAGTTTGCTGATAAATTAACTTTTTTTCTTATACATCTCAAACAACGCCCTATGATTTTATTACGCCAGAGCCAAGAAAATAACTTACCCTTCCAGGAAAGAAAATTGCTATTCTCCTCAAGAGTCTAAAGGTCTTTGTGCTGCGTGTACGAGGGAAGGATAGTATTCGGACTTCAAGTTTCCGCAATACGCTGTACTAGTTGAGCTGTTACGCTTCATACAGCATGTATGGGGAAGAATAGCGTCCGGACTTCAAGTTTCTGCGACGTGCAGGAGAAAGTACTGACTTAGCATTTTCACATGCATTTTCTCTTTTTTCTTTTTTTTTTCTTCTCTTTTTTTATTTTTATTTTTTTTTTCTTTCTCCTTTATATATTTGTTTTTTAAATAGAAAAAACGCAGTGATGGGAAATTCTGGTTTCCAGTGAAAATTTCACTGGAATTGGATTCCAGAATATCGGAATACCATTGGAATAACCAATGGAACAAGGGACCACTACACAACCACCATCATACCACCACTACCATTACAATTGAAATACCTACTCCACCACAACACATCTAAATCCAGCTCCTAACTATCATATGATTTTTCTAATTCAATTTTGAAAATATTTTAAAATTTTCCTGGAACTGGGGCCGTAATGGTTTCGGCGTTCAATTAGCGACCATCTGCAATACGTAGTTCATTTTGGAAACATCTTTAAATCGCAAGAATATCCTATACTTTCAGAAATCGAACAACCAATTATCACCGCTTATTCTAAAGACGATTATACTTTGGTTAAATTTAAGTCGGATTTCAAAAGTTCAAAATGAGTCGGCTTGATGATGACAAAATTGCTCTCTTAAAAACATCAATAATTTTAAAAAATACATGCTAAGACTTAAAATCTTCATTAATATATGATAAATGTGGTGAACGATGGAAAATTTGAGTCCTTCCCTCTATTGATTCTCAATTCCATCATGTAAGTTTTTTTTTTCTTTGATCTTGCATGAAATTGTTTTTAACATCATTCATGTACTTTTCATTTAAAAATAATATACAAGCTTCGTTAACATATATGTACTGTATTAACTACATCGCAGGTCAACTTGCTGAAAGGAATCTTGACATCGGCCAAAATCAAGAAGGAAGACGCAAACATAAAAAAGAATCAAATCAAAAATCATTTCAACTGTTTGATTGAAAATCCATCCTTCGATTCCCCAGACGAAAGAAAATCTTACATTAAAAGTCACATCATTTGGGATCTACATGCGATCGAAGTGACGCTTTCTTTAATAAATGAAATTAATTGTACTATTTATAAAAAATCATATTACTTTGTTTTATGCTTGTAAAAACATTTTTTAAATGTGTGACCCTTTGGTTTTTCTCCTATTTATTAGTTCTCAAATGTGGTATCGTTGATCATAATCAGGATGAAGTTAAAGATAAACGAAATAAAGAATTAAAGAAGACAGATGGAAAAACTAGTGAGTAAAAAGTAAAAAATTGTCGGTGGGAGGGGAAAATTGATAAAAAAAAATTATTAATTAGTTTCCGATATATTTTTTAATAGGATCTCTGGGATCACGAAATTGGAAGATGCAAACAAGTCTGGCGGTAGAAATGATAAGTACTGTACTTTAGTCCTTATCGAAGGTGACTGCAAAAACTTTGGCGGTTGCCGGGCTTTACGAAGTTGGACGTGATAATTATGGAATTTCCCACTTTGGATCACTGGAACATCGGAATGTTGATGAAATCGTAGAAACAAGAAAACAGAAAACAGCTGAACTTTGAACAGATAATATTTTGAAAAAACAATTAGATCAATGTATATTTAATTTATTATTTGTATTTGTTCATTCCATAATAATTTTTTTATATTCCGGTATTCCAAATCAAATTCCAATATTCCAGTATTCCAATTGTATTCCAGTGAACAATCCATTGGAGTACTGGAAACTGTTTTCAGATTCCAGAATATGCCAACACTGATAAAACGCGAAAAATTAGATCTGAACGTTGATTGTATGTTAACGATGATACTGTCAAAGTCTCAAGGTAATGCAAGAAAGCCTACATTGATGAGATCTCTCAATTGGATAGGCATCTCTCTATACTTTTAAAGTGGTTGGTTGTAGACGGCAAGCTTTTAAAGTTACCTAGAACTCCACCATCTATTTCGAGACCTGCTCTCCATTTCATAACCTCAAAATAATATGCAAGGAGAATTCTGATCTGCAAGCCGTCAATATTCTGTATGCACTGCTTTTAAAAATTGGAATGACGGCTGCTTGGTATCAAGAGTGGTTTGGCTTAAATAAATCAAAATGGTTACTATTATATCATTGATACTCATACAGCACTTTCAGTGATCATGTTAATACTTTTTTACAACCACTCCAATGTCGAGGGCTTGGTGGCCATACATCAGAAGCTCATATTAAAATTCAGATGTGGTCAAGGATTTTATCATATTCGATTTGAACCAGTCTGGGAGCTTAATAACCTTTTTCCTGGACATGCTAAGGAAGGTTCTTCAAGTTCCGATTTTGCTGCTGTGATAATAAAGTCAAGGCAATTGCAATTCCCTTTGTTTATAATTGCCTCTTCATATACCATTTTCGAATGATTGGCATGACCTCGACAATACTTGGGCTAGACAATTTCCGGAAGAAGCGGAAAAGGTGCTATATTACAAAGAGAATTAACAAAGAAATTGTGTATTTTTTATTTTGCAATGATGGAGTTTGACTCTGTTAGTGATAGACTAGTTATGACGCTTAGTACTGCGCCAATTACAATTAGCGAATGATGATCCCGTATCTTGGATCTCAACTTTCTCTAATTTCTATGATTTCTATCATTTCTCTAATCTTAGCGATCTATAATTTCTTATATATCTTATATATCTTATATATCTTTAATTTCTTATTTATATTATATTTCTT
>CAMKVN010000521.1:0-27419 GCA_946474995.1 Funneliformis geosporum | reverse complement strand
AGTATTACGTTATATAGACCTTTGAAATATAAACCTTCGAAGTATTACGTTATATAAACCTTTGAAATATAAACCTTTGAAGTATTATGTTATATAGTCCTTCAAAATATAAACCTCTGAAGTATTACGTTACATAGACCTTCGAAGTATTACGTTGCGTAGAACTCTGTGAGCCTCGTAGGGTTACGAAAACCTACATAACGTAAATTTTTGAAGTATTCTGTTATATTTAAATTCGCAATGTATTACTATCACCACGTCTATTACTATATCTATCACTACATCTATCACTATTTATTACCACATCTATCACCACCACGTCCATCATCACGTTCATTACCATATTTATTAACACATCTATTACTACATCCATCACTATAAGTAATCCAACAATGGATTCAATTAACAAATAATAACTTACTTCTGATTTTTCCTTATCAAATGGTGTTATATTAACACATCTAGTAGTATGTAACATTGCACGCTATGCTCGAATTTTTCTTTCAGAAAAAATATAACCATCCAAATATAACAAAGTTAACTGACTATATAATTCAATAATTTTATAATTATTTTCCTTCCATTCCTGAAATAATGAATACCAATTAACTTGGCTGTATTTTATTTTTTGTAGATGATGTCTAAATATTTGCTTCATTTTTAAATAATTGTGCCACTCATCATGAAAACATAATAACTTTCTTACTTGTTCTAGTTTTTCTTTTACATTGGAATTATCTAAGCCAAATAAAGTTGCTCCTGACCATTCTTTTAATATACCTATTTTTTTCCATACACTATTAGAATCTGACCTATGAATTCTTTAGACAATTGGTTTTCTTTGTAAATATGAACAGAACATCCATTTTCATTGACAGTTTGAAAAAGTAAAACACGTTCTTTAGATTTGGAATGAATAAAAGATGAAGTAAATCCACATCCAGTTTCCTATTTGCTGGCATACCAATTGAATTTATCATTATATTGATTTTTTTGATTTTTTGTATATTTATTGTAAAAGGTTGAAAGGGTAAGTCTGACACAAGCTCATTTAAAATATCATTGTTTTCCATACCCATCATCAAAGTTTTCAGAAAAACTCATTTCAGTTTGAAATATTTTTTTGTATAATTTTGATATAGCACTTGTAGGGTCATTTTCAATTTCCTTATTAGACTCTAACAAAGATTCGCATAAAAACCCCAGTAATAAATTGTTATATTTATTTTCTTGAACAACTCGAATAGTAAAAAGCCTGTTTTTCAGTTCAACTTGTGTTTTCATTTTAACCCGAAAGGGTAGTATTGTTCAATTTTTGTTTCGTTCTCTTGCGACATTCTAATGTGCTACCAGTTTCTTAAAAAAAGCCCAAAGTGCAAGTCAGAAACAATTATGCTAGTAGCAATCAATGTTACCAAAGGTTTCCATCTTCTGGACATTCTTTTGAGCAGTTTATTTACAATCTTTTAATAACGTTGTTGAGATTGTTACAAGTATATTTATTTAAATATATTAATTATCCCCACTTTAATTATTACCTGCATATATGATCGACATCCCGTGATCAGTGAATCACAAATTAAACTATAATTTTTATATAATAATGATATTAATAAAATTAATATTTAATATTTTATTAAGAAATTAACACTTTTTTTTAACTTCTCAGGCAAATTTGCCTGCTTTACAGTCTAAGGGATATGATAAAAACCATAGCTAAAAAGTTAACTAAACTAATAATCCAGTTTAAAATTGATTTATTTAATATTTCTACAAATTTATTATATAAATTTAGTATAACTTAAAAAAAAAAATTGTAAAAGTTTTTTTCATTATAATTATCAAATATTTTTATTTTTTATTAGTATTAGCCTTGTCTGTATTTCCTAAATATAAATAAAATAAAATAAAATAAAATAATTCTTGTTCTACAACTTTACATAATTTTTTATTATCTGAATTTGATCTTTTAAGATCAATTTTACCATATTTTTGTTCTATATAAATGATTATTTGGTTAAGTGTTATTAATGATGCTGCCTGAAATACTGAAACTTGGTAAAACTAATCAAGTGCAAAAGATCTTGGAATAAGATTCAACTAGTATAGAATCAAATTGATATTGACTTTCGTTTGATGTAATTCATTAAAATTAATCAAGAAATTTAATTTTAAATTTTATTTTTTAAAGTGGCAAAAGTGTTGTACCATGAAAATTTTTGTTATTAGGATTTTTTTAAAATTATAAATAAAACTAAATATATTTTAAAGAGAGACTCATACTTATATTAATTAAATTCAGCATGTCGAACGATCATTGAATTTCGAGTTAAAATTTTAAACGAAGTAATTATGGAAGTCACTATAAGTAATATGAAAAATTAATATTCGTAATAATAGTAAAATTAATATATCTGAAAATTTTCTAAAATGGATAAATTAGTTAGTATCATTTAGTTGCTAATCTAATGATCGGCTCTATAGACGAAGTCTATAAAATTAACAAAATCATTTTTTTCTCGTTTTTTAAGCATAAACATGGGTGATTTATTCTCTTCCTCTACACAAGGTAAGACACAATTTCCATTTTATAATTAAATAATAATCTAACATGCTACAAATCATTAATGTTTTCAAGAGGAACACGATTTGTTCGCTGACGTAAATGTAAAGACAGATAATTTTAATAACCGTCGCTCAAATATGCAACAACACCAGCGGGTCTCGTCCGTTCCGAATTCTCCGGAACAGACTACTTATAGATGGAACAAGCGCATGGGTACGTTATTTATAATAGAATGCATTCAAAAGATTTTTTTTGAAATTATTAAAGAATTCTTTCAACGGATAAAAATGAAATAAGCATTCAAGTTGGGTGTTGCTTTTTTGTTCTTATATATTCTGTTCAGTCAACTCGATCGCATCCCTTCCTAGTAATCTCTCTGAAATTCCTTTAAAATCCAATGATGTTTCACCGTCAATTTCAACTGCTACTACAACACAGTCTTCGGCATTTGGGTTTATTTCCAAACCTGGTAAGCTTATAAAAAATAAAATTGTCTACAATAATATTTTTTTTTTTGTAAAGTCGAACTCGCGATATGATTTGCAATAGAATCCCATCATTCCTAAATATCCTTAATGCAAAGCAAACAAAAAATCGCCACGGACGAATGAAAGAATTTCAAGTTTCCCATTCGAAAATTCTATTCTACTCGAAAAACCACGATCAAATTTAAATGAGACTATTTTTCAATTATCTTCGGAAGGTTTGTATAATAATTTTTAAATCAAAACAAAGTAAGTCATTAAATTTATATAACATCATAGAATTTTTTTTTAAAAAAAAATTAAAACAAAAATATAGATATGTTATCCTTTTCTGTACCAAATAATGGACAGCAAGAACCAGCATTCCAAACTCAAAATCTTTCGAACTCTTTGAATTTTATGAAATCGCGTCGAATCGCTTCCAAAACCAATAAAGTCTCTCTTGAAGAACTTGATATTAATATGGAATCGAACACCAATATAAAGGGTGAGGCGAATAATAATATGGGAAACACGGAATTAGAATTGTCCAGGATGGAAGTAGAATTGCAGCAAATTCTCAATATACAATCAAATGTTTTCCAAAGAAAAAACTCTATTTATGAACAATTGGCTGAGGTTTGGATATTTGTTTATTTTTTATTTATTTAATTTATTTATTTTTTTTTTTACCAGGTCTAACTATTTCTAATTTATAGAACTTTGAAAGTGTTAAATCACTTGAAATCAATCAAACAAGTGCGTTATCCAGCGAGGACTATGCTAAAGCAGATAAATTGACAAATGAGATACAAGAAATTCATCATAAAATTAATAATTTGCGTGGTGTATTACCTGGATTGGATCAGACATTAAATGAATTGAGAGAAAAACAAGTTGATTATTTAAAAAGTAAGGCAGATATTCGTAGAATTTTAGAAAAAGAATTGAAAAAAAAGAAGGTGATTATTTGAATTTGTACCTGATGGCTTTCTACTTTTGATTCTCATTAATTTAATTTTATTGGAATATTAGAATGAACACATTGAAGCTTGTAAATTATATGACGTCGATATCGAAAATTTACGCAATGTGGAAACCAAAAAAATAATTTCTGAACGAGAAGAAATTGAAAAAGCAAAAAGGTTTGACGTTTTCATCTTAATAAATATAAATAAACATATTATCGAGTTTTAATGTGTTTGAATCTCATATTATACAGTGAAATTGTATTTGATGAGGATCTTTGGAGTAAATCGGAGGTTGAATTTAATGAAAGAATTGAAGACCATTGTCGGAATGAAAAATCTGAACGTGAAACCCTTTCTAAAAAGCGAGAAAACATACGCGTATGCTATAATTAAAGATTGATCTTCATGTATTTCTTGGATATAATATTAATAAAAATTTATCTTCAGGCGGAAATAAAAGAACTAATGCTACGTATCGAAAGATTACGCGCCGATGAAAATGGTTACAGCAAGCAAATTAGCGATATAGATCTCAAAATAGAAAGTATTACAAGTGAATATAGCTCCGAAAGAGAAGGTTTGTTAAGGGAGAAAAATGAGTTGGATAATAGAAAACGAGAACTTGAGAATAAATCGGTTAGTGTTTCTTGAATTTCAATTAAATGTTTTGAACAACTTTATTATTTCACCTCATTAAATTTTTTTATTAATATAAAAAAAAGGGGCACGTAGAAGAAATGGATAACCAATTGCATAATAGACTTGATAATTATCAAAAACAACGCGAATTATCACAGAAAGAACTAACATTGTTAGAAAAACGTATCGGAGAGATGGGATCCATGTCTAAAATTCATCGTGAAGAAGCCATTGAAATCGAAAAGTTGATAAAACATCTAAGGGGTCGTGCCCAAAGAGATTTGGATTGCGAAAAGGAGATTTCAGAGTATATAAAAATTATTCGCTTTATCGATAACTTAAGTTTTATCAAATAGAAAACTAAGAAATATATATATGTAGGATTCGCGCGCAAATGGAAGAATACGACGTTGAAGTTAAAAGATTAACTTCTAAGGTAATGCACGATAAACAAACTTATTCGAATGTTCAGCAAGATATATCAACTATAGATACACAAATACCTGCATTGGAAGAACAAAAGAAATTGGCCGTTGTTGGTACGTTTTATTATATGTTTAATTATCTCACCATATTTCATATTTATTAAATTTATATTTGTATTTTTATCATGTATTTAGGGAAAGATTTCAAATCAGCAGCTCGTTTAGCTACTCGAATAAAAGATCTTCAGTCAACTCGTGACGAACGCACTAAATTTTTGAAAACAAAGTGCTCAAGTTTGGAACAAGACCAGGAAGATTTAAAGATGGCAAGAAAAAAATTGGAAGAGTATCATTCCAAATTGATTGAAGTCGAGAAAAATACTGGTATAAACTTGATTAGATTATATGGCATTTTCTTTTTTTCAATTTTGAGAAATGGTTAATTTATAGTTTCATACTCGTAGGGTCAGACATGTTCGAGGAGTTAAATGAATCACTCCTACAACATCGATCAAGATACGATGTGTACGTATTAGTTTACGTTTTATGTTTAGCTTTTATAGTTAGTTTCATATTAACACTTTTAAATTTGTAGAGCCAGCCAGCGAAACCATCACATTTTAGTAAGTTTATTACGTAATGAAATAAAAGGATTGGAATCTTGCATCAATCAAATTAAGGCAAGATATGGACTTTCGAATTCAAAAATCCAATCTAATCAATTGGAAAATTTTCAAGAAGTTATTGTGAAAAGTAAAGGTAAATAAATATTCTTGTTTTTTATTGATTTATATATATATTTAATTATATATTTTTAAGTAGATTTCAGCGAATCAATTAATATAATCGGTAATGATTCAACCAGACTTGAAGAACTAGAAGCAAAATTGCAGGAGGCCGTAAATCGCGAGGATTACACTCTTGCAGGTAGAAATCAAAAACTATTAATTATTCCTTTTTTTAAAATAATTGATTATAACCAATCTTTTTTCGTAAACATTATTTATTTTATAGAACAATTACAAAATGAGATTAACAGTTTGACGTCATAAAATATAAATATTATGCAGTAAACAATATTTATAATCGAAATATTTCTTAATAAAATATATATTTAATATTCAAGGGTCTAGTTTTATTTATTTACAATGCGAGTTTTTTCAATTATAAAATCATTCTTGTTCATATTTATTCCTCATATTGATCACATCTTGATAAAGATCCATATCCATGAAATCGACATTACGAAAAATACGCGCTTCCAATAAAGGAAAGCTTGTCCTCTGTATATCAACAGTGATCATATCTTGAATTTTTTGAGGAAGTTGATGAAATTTTGAGACAGAATCATTCTAATTTAAAAATAAATCAAATAATAATTAAAGTACTAATAATAGATATTAAAATTTTTATAATTAATACTCACATCATTTATCAACAGCCCAAGGAATTCAGCAATTTTACATTCTTTATATGGTTCGTCTTCAACAAGTTTTGTATCAACAATTAAAAAACAATTTTTTATTTTGAACTTTTCGTGTAAATGTCCTTCGCGCTGTTTCTCTTTATTGCTTGTACATTTAATATTTTGTTCAATTACGGCTATATTCTTTGTTGTGTTATGATAAATTAATCTAAAATAATAAGTAATGAGTAAGATGTTCGCGTAGAAAACGCGTTTTATTTTTTTTTGGTGGTGGAAAAAAAAAACCTACTTCCCAGCAATTCGAAGATATTCTCCAAACCAATGTTTCGTGTTATTTTCGATTTCATCCAACAAAATTATTTTACCAGGAGGATAACTAGGAAAAGCCATTATTTGAAATTTGAAATTTTAAAGAAGGAAACTGTAAAATCGTATTATCAACAATAATCATTTTCCGACTTGACAAAAACGACTATGAATGAAATATATCATCAATTCAATCTAAAAGGTTTATTCCTTTAAATATAGAATTTTAATAAATGGCGTTTTTATTATATTATAAGTCACATTACGTTTTTAGAAATCTACTTGTCAATTTAAACGCGAGCGACATTCAATCATGATCTCAGGATCGGCGAATGAAAACAATATTTATTATTTTTTATCTTAAAAAAGAAAATAAAGGGCGTAATTATAGTTTGTCACGAGAAATATATTCGGAAATTTAACAATGTAGTACACACATCACGTGTAACTTCGACATGCAACTTTAAACGCGACAATATTGTCTACTGTTGGAATTTGCATTGACCAACATATCATTTAATAAATACCCGTCTATTAACTAGGCTGTGATCACTTTTTGAATCAATCTTTACTTATTGTCTTATCAAATAAGAACCTTACCAAATAAGTATAAGACATTTTATTTTTTTATCATTCTAAAAGGCAAATTAAATCGGAATTTCACATGATTAGAATGGAGTTAAATAATTGACTATTAAAGTAATTTCATGTACTAAATTTGTCTAGTTGATCATTTGAATGATAAAATCAAATCAAGATAAAGACCGAGAGATTTTAAAAAACGTTTTTGCGAAATATCAGAAACAAGGAACGTTCGGTATTAGGAAAGGTTTTATGGAATAAATAATGAAATGATTGCTTGTGCAACCAATAGGGTTAAATTAGAAAAAAATTACTTTCTCCGTTTATGGTTCCGTTTTCCACTATTTGCCAAAAAAACCCGGCATATTTTTTGATGATCTACTATAAATTTTTATTGCATATCATTTTTTTTTTTCGTCTCCTATTCAACTGAAATTTTTTCCTTGAACTTGAAAAAATAAGCTAGCCATGGGAGAGAAAGCTACGGGGGTAAGTTATACAATTCTATGCATTTCAAACCCAAAATTTTTATAAGCAAAATCTTGAGTAATAGATGAATGAACTGAAAAAAAAAAATTATTTTATTTTATTTTCTTTACCTTTTAGGATCTCGAATCCAGAATAAAATCTATCAATGAAAAAATTAAAAAAGAGGAACAGATGCGGTTAGCTGCCGTACGGGTAAAGTCCTCTACTTCAAACTCTATGGTTCAGGCTCAGGCTGAACAGAGTATAGTAGATGCATCTAGACATATTGATTATTTAACAAAAGAATTAGAAAAGTTACATGTGAAACAGAGACATGGCTCACAACCGGGTCAATACGGTGGTGGTGGATTTTATTCAAATCTATCACCAACACAGTCACAATATACCTACTCATATCCATCTACTGGTGGTTTTAATAACAATCAACAACAACCACGCTCCGCTTCTTTGAACCAACAGATTACTCGTGAAGAACCAGAATCAATATCTACTATGGGCCGCAAGACTGCATTGTCCAATTTGGGTGGGATTTCGTGGCGAATTCTCTTTTTTTTTTTGCACCAGTGAATTGAATTGTTTGCATCGCCACTAAAATTATAATTGCGAACCATTCGACTGATCAAGTGTGTTCGCCGGATACTTTCTACTATCAACAGACCTCATAAAATCGGATACGCCCATTACGAATTTGAAGATATCTATGAAACTACATGAACTCGAGTTTAAACTCGGTGTCGAGCAGAAACTTAAAGAAGGCTCGGAAAAGATGATGGAAGCGGTGACTTTATCAAATCCGAAAGACAGGAAAAGCATTCAAGAAGTGACGATCAAAACGTTGGAAAGTCAAGAGAAACTTTCAATATTAAAGAGATCTTTACACAAATATAAGAACTTATATATTGGTGAAGATGATGATGAAGAAGGTGAGGTTTTTTTTTTAAAAAAAAAAAAAAGAAAAAGAATGCAATATTTTTTCTTATTTCATTCGTAAAACGATGGTGATATAAAACCAATTCCTTAATAATTTAATTGAAAGAATGACAACCCAGAATTCTTATATATATATATTTCTGAATTCTTTCTGTTAATCAAATTACACTTTACTGCACTCTTAAATATCACATGATCCGTCAATAATTTAATTAAACACATTATTAAATGAAATTTAGAGGACGAAACCGAAAGAACAATTAGGTCCAAACCTGGATTGCGGCGTCCTGTTACAGGGAAGTTGGATATTCGTATCCTTCAAGCTCTAAATGTTCCTCATTCACCATTGCGTACACAAGGCAAGCTTCCGGACACCACAGTAGTGATCAATATCGATGGTACAACGAAAGCCAAGACACGTGTTGCACGCACTGATAAATGGAATGAAGATTTCGAATTTCATATAGAAAAGGCGAGTGAAGTCGAAATCACGTTATATGATAAGACTTTGGAACAACAACAAGTACCTATTGGCCTATTATGGATCAAAATCTCGGATATCGCAGAAGAGCTTAGGAAGAAAAGGATCGAAGCTACAAACGGTCCCGGATGGGTTACGGCTTCGAATGCTCAATTTGATATGCAGAATTCCCCAACGACTAATATGAATAATGCGTCTTATGGAGATGCTTATAGCGTTCCATATTCTGCGGCTCAAACTCAACAAGGAATTGGGACGACGGTTTTGCATGACGGCATTGAAGCTTGGTTTGAAGTTGAACCAGCTGGTCAAATACTTCTCAAACTAAACTTTGGTAAATTTGCTCCCCTATTGTATATTTGAGAATTAATATATTTTAACTAATTATATTAACTTATTATTTTATATTAATTATTATGAATGATTTAGTGAAAGAGAATGCTCGTAAGAGACCTGCAATTCTTGGTAGAAAAGATGCCTTTCGTAAGAAAAAGGGCGAAATTCATGAACAAAATGGACATAAATTTATTCAGCAGATATTTTATCAGGTTATGAAATGTGCTTATTGCGAAGAATTGTTCGTTAATGAAGGTTATCAATGTGAAGGTATGTATATAATTCATTTTTTTGTTTAAAAAAAAAATTAAAATTAAAAAATTAAAATTTAAATACCTTTTAGATTGTAAATTAACATGTCATAAGAGATGTTACCAAAAATTTGTTACAAAATGTATATCTAAATCTAATGCGGAACTGGTAAGTAACTTTTTTTTTATTTTTATCTTTTGGTGAAGCTTATTTAAAATTTTCCACTTCCCTAGGATTCTTATAAACAACTCAATCACCGTATTCCGCATCGTTTTGAAGTTATAACTAACATTACAGCTAATTGGTGTTGTCATTGTGGCTATCTTCTTCCATTTGGAAAGAAGGGAGCTAAAAGATGTTCCGGTGTGTATGGATAGATCCGTATATATTAGTTATACGATTCATATTATTCTTTTTTACTGTTAATTTTATTGTTAACTATTTTTATAAAATTTAATCAATACAGAATGTAATATTACTTGCCACGCCAAATGTACTCATCTTGTTCCCGATTTCTGTGGAATGACTATGAAGCGTGCTAGTGAAATGATCGATCAAATTCAAAGTGCTTTAAGGAATAAATTAGTCCATGCTGATAGTTATCCACCCATCACTAATGAACCTCCTCAGAAAATGCCAATTCAACCATTGCTTCCATCACCGAAAACATTTGTTCAGCCGAGATATTCTCCACCAAAACCATATCTTTCTCAAGTTTCGGAGGATACTTACAATCAACCTGTACAACAGCAACCTCTATATAATCAACCTGCTAATATGCCGGTAGTACCTTCACCGGTTCCGTCAAAATCTCATTCACAAGTTTCCTACGTTCCTCCTCAACTAGTTCCAGTTCAACCAGTAGTAATATATCAACATTTTCCTTTTATTTATTTATAAAAAAAAATTGAATTGTCTAAATGTGTTTCCTTTTTTTACTCGAAATAGACTCTGCCTTCACCACCTTCTCCGAATAATCAGAGTGAATCTATAATTCAAAAAAATCGTAAAGTTGGTTTAGATGACTTCAATTTCCTTGCTGTGTTGGGTAAAGGAAATTTCGGAAAGGTTTGTTGATATATTTTTCATAAGTTAATGAATAAACTTTTGTTAATGTTAATTTCGTTATAGGTTATGCTGGCCGAGGAAAAATATACAAAGCAACTTTATGCTATCAAGGTGCTTAAAAAAGAGTTTATTATTGAAAATGACGAAGTAGAAAGGTACGTGTTTCAATATTTAATCTTCAAATGAATTATCAAAATATTTCTAATAATTGAAATTTTATTATCCACTTAAGCACGAGGTCCGAAAAACGTGTTTTTCAAGCTGCCAATCGAGAACGTCACCCATTCTTGCTTGGTTTACACTCGTGCTTTCAAACAGAAACTCGTATCTACTTTGTTATGGAATACGTCAGCGGTGGTGACTTAATGTTGCATATCCAAAGAGAGCAATTTACTTATCGACGAGCACAGTAAGTTTATTACTTTTTTTTTTTTTTTTTAGAAATCAAATTATAGCTTCACCATGAAGGGCGTGTTACAATTTCATCTAAATTCCTTTCATCTATTAAGATTCTACGCTGCTGAGGTCTTATTAGCTTTGGAATATTTGCATAAAGTTGGTATTATATACAGAGATCTCAAGCTCGATAACATACTGTTAACATTGGATGGACATATTAAAATTGCTGATTATGGTCTTTGTAAAGAGGAAATATGGTGGGGTCATACTACTAACACATTCTGTGGAACACCGGAATTTATGGCACCTGAGGTATATTGGGAAATTTATTAGAACTATTAGAACTTTAAATTTTTAGCTAAACAGTTACTTTAATTCGATATTATTTTATATTAGATTCTTTTAGAACAACGATATGGTCGTGCAGTTGATTGGTGGGCTTTTGGCGTTTTAATTTATGAAATGCTCCTCGGACAATCACCATTTCGTGGTGATGACGAAGACGAAATATTTGATGCTATTTTGGAGGATGAAATTCTCTATCCCATTAATATGTCAAGAGATTCTGTATCTATATTGCAGAAAGTAAGTTTGAATTGTAACGTTACTACATGATGCTTTTATGATGTAATTAACTAAATGACTTGTCAAATCATATTTCTTAGTTGCTTACTCGCGATCCTGAAAAAAGACTTGGATCAGGACGCGGCGATGCTGAAGACATAAAGCGACACCCCTTCTTTAAAGGAGTGAATTGGGAAGATATGCTCGCGAAGAAAGTTCCACCTCCTTTCTACCCTTCAATTGTAAGTAAATTTAGTATAATTCTTTTGTTTCATTTTTCCAATTATGTTTTTTTTAAAAATTATTCCTTATACCTGATTTCTCTTTTTTTTTTACGAATTGTTAGTCATCACCAACAGATACATCGAATTTCGATGATGAATTTACAAGTGAAGTGCCTGTCCTTACACCTGTTCACAGTCATCTAAAATCTGAAGCACAGGAAGAGTTTAAAGGATTTTCATATGTTTCAGAGTGGGTGGTTAATGGTTAAAGACATAAATAATATTAATAATTTAAAGAAGCTCAAGAGAATTGATTTACTTGGTTTTTTTTTTTTTTTTTAAAAAAAAATTTATTATTTTTTAATTATTATTATTTAAAATTGAGAGATGGTCCCTTTTATTTTTATAAACTTCATTTTTTATCCATGTATTTTTCAAAAGAAAATTTTTTTTTTTTTATTTTGTATTGTTATCTAATAGTTACGTACATATATGTACAGCTGTATTTATTATATATTATCAATCATTTAAATTATTTAAAGGATCTAATAATTATTTTTTAACATATATAAATCTAACATAAAATAGCTGATTTATTTATAGATGGATTTATGATTATTTCACGTGATTGAGAAACGACGTTATTTATAGGCATCTTTTTAATCGTTACAAATTAAATATCATTTCGTTATGAAAAATGCTCTTAATATTTTAATATATATACAGTATTATCAATTAGAATACAGATTACAATGTTCGAACCTCAATATTCTGAAACTCTAATATATATACAATAGAAATTTTAAGAGGAAAAAATTCCAAGTTGAACACCTAAATAATTTATCTATAATTATAATTCGTTTATTTTTTTAAAAAAATAATTCAGAATGTGTGATTTAAGGTTTATATATTAATTAACTTTGAATAAATATGCTTTTAAATACTTCCCCCAAGAAAGTAGAATTAATTTGTAGTTGTGCTATTCAATAAACTAAGATAAGCGGTCCACAAAACACCAACAGAGCTAACAAACGGAACTCTATATCTTAATGGTAAAAATTTGAAGTTGACAAATTGAACTAAAGGCCATACCGTATAATTAGCTTTTAAAGCGGGAAGATAGGCCTAAAAAAATTTATTCACGAAAATGAAATAATAATAATAATAATAATAATAAAATGAATAATAAAGTAAAAATATAGATTTCTTTTACCTCTTCAAATTTTTGTTTAATCCCCTCAAAATCTCTCCCTTCCAATATTCCAATACTACCAAAAAATAAACATAATCCAAAAGGTGCAAAAGCAATTTGATCTAATAAAACTCTTTTAAAAACCATTTGATTTTGTTTTATTAAAAAGTTCTTTTTATTAAGCAAAAGTTTTTGTGACGATAGTGGTCGCATATTATTATCATTATTAAAAGGAAATCTTTTATCAAGAAATGTAAACCATGTATGAATTATCGGTGCAATTGAAAATCCATAAGTTGTAATCCTTCCTAAACGATTGAAATCAAATTGTTGAGTTGAGGTTTCGCTTGGAGATTTTGAGGGTCGATTTAATGTTATTAATTGCGCTAATACGTCCGATGTTGCAGCTAAACCTGCGTTTGTAAATGCTAAAGTTATTGAAGGATGACTTTGATATTTTGTTGAATAAAATCGATTTGCAAATACAAAGATTTGTGCCATGGATTTTTTTTTTCTTTCAAAACAAGTAATTAATTGATTGATTAATTAAATTAAAATTCAAAAAAAAATTTATCGAACGATTTTTTAAGAAGCCGAATCTATTGCATATAATGAGATCATTGTATAAGGGAATGAATAATGTTTACATCACTGATATAATGCATAATGTAATTGGCAATTGATAAATAAAAAGATCCACTTCTGCGTCTAGCTACAAACTTTTCTCGAAAAAATCTTATGCTTATATTATTTTGCAGAACTTCAGAAAACCTGGAAATATGGAAGTTGAAAAGGAAAAATGATTATGATAATTCGAAGTTCTTTTGAAGTTTCGCAACATGGCACAAAGATGAAAAATCAACCAATTTCTCCATGTAAATAATAATACCCAAAGAATTAACATTTTTTGACTTGACGCTAAATCTCGTTTAATTTAAATTTCTTCCTTATCGGTGACTATTACCTGTTTTAGACAAGAATAATATTTGATTACGTATATTATCAGGTCAATAGTTTATTTTACTAAACTAGTTGGAGAATAAAAAAATTTTTCAGCCTCTTAGAAGCCATTTTACGAAATTTATGTCAAATAGATTTTAGGGAAATTTATTATTATTAGGCGCAGTAATCGGAGCGCCCAAAGTAAAATAAGTTAAGATTTAACATTTAAAAACAAAAATTTTTAGAATTTCAAATTTATTCTGTAAATTATATATTGTTTGATCCTTATTTTTAAAATTTTTTTTTTTACAATTTGGTTCCTTTATAGTTGCCTGACGAAACTCCTGGGTTTAGACAGAACGTCGAATGTCGAAAGTGTCGAAACCTTAATAAAATTATATAAACTAACCTGTCGAAACTTGTCGACAAATCCAAAATAGGTTTCGTCAGGCAACTATACGGTTCCTTTTCGCAGCACTCACCCCATATCATTCTTATTTGAGCAGTTTCCATTCATAATTATGGTTAACATCAATTATCACCATAATCAAGTCTACAGTAGAAAAGGAAGAAACTACTAAAGAAAAAAAACTTGCAAGAGATAGATAATTTATGATTTATTGAAATTATATATGAGTATAGTATTATTAGATATATGACTTGATTAGACATACTTAATAAGCTAATTTTCATTTTTTATAACTATTATAATTTTTAATAAATAATTTTATATTGAACATTTAAGAGATAATATAAAGGACTTATATATACAATTTTGTAAAGATATCAAAACTAAAAATAGGTGGATTACAAATGTATTATTATCTTATTTATTATTTAATCTTTTAATTCAAGAAGATAAAAGTTACAAAAATTCTAATTAAATTATTAATATTAAATGTTAAGGTATATATTATTTAAAATATAACAAATATAAAAGGATTAATTTATTTTTAGAATTAAAATTGATTCTTTTATTAAAAGTTTTATTAAGTTTTATTTATTTAGAATAACTAGTAATTTCATTTAAAAGAAATAAATAATTAAAATGATACCAAATTCTTCTACTTATGAAAAAATTGAATAAATTTTAGTATTTTTAAAATAATATTAGAATGTAGAAAATTAAAACTAAAAACTTTTATTAAAATACAAATAAAAATCTTATTTTATTATAAAAAATTTGATTTTTTGAATTTTACATAAAAACTATCTGAAAACCCACATTTGTAACCTAAGAAATTCTTCTTTCTCTTGTATATTTTTATTGTCAAAACTATTCATTTGTCCATATTTTTAAAAGGATCTTAAAAAATACCTTAATTTCAAGACAAAACTCGTGTATATGTTGGGATATTCTATCAAATTACCTAATTTAGTTGCTTTGTTATATAAAAAAATCAAGTAAACATACATAAAATGAAGTAGTTAATATAGTTACATGAATTTCAGTTTAATATGAAAATCATAATGTACTGCGATTGATATTGTTTAAAAAATAAGCATACTATATATACTCCGTAATTATTAATACTACATTTTGTAATTTTATTAATATATTTGCAAATTGAGATTTCATCTTTATATAGTTTACATCATATACTGTCACATATTTTTCACTTGCTACTTTATGCATTGGAATAATAAAAATTATATAAACTATACCACATGTATAACAATAGTGCTTTTTCTTGCTAAAAGAATGATATACTCGATAAAAAATACATCATGCTGAACTCACTTTTGAGACTTTTGAATAATAATAATAGGCACTTTTGTCTTCATAGAACTAGAGTTTGAACCACGCTGAAAGTTTTCATTCAGTTTGAAGTTACTCTTTCTCATGTTACGTTGTTCAGTTTCAAGGACAAGCTCCTAAAATGAAATTTATAATAAATAAAATTGCTTAAAACAAATTAGTGTAATATTGCAAATAGATCTTACTTTTAATTTGTAACATCTTTCCATGACAGAGAGAATCACAAGGAACTCTGCTACCTTAGTGGGAAAAGTCATTTCAACTAGAGACACCAACTGATATAAGCCATCGTAATGTAGAGTGATTCTCCAAAATTCAATTCTGTTTCCTATTATATAAACATAATAGTTAGTATATTGCTCATCAGTATAGGATTAGCTCTGATTACTTACCATTAATGAGTACACCGTATGTTTCATCATAAATTCCTATATCTAGTGCATCTTTCATAAGTATAGCCAGTTTGGCAAGTGCCTGATTCACAATAGACATGATTTTCCACTTTTGGGGGCTTAATTTCATTGAATAAAATCTCACTTTCATCTATATCTTTGCAAATTAAGCGAAAGTCTGGTCTTAGCCCATGGGCATTGCTACCCTCTAAATGTTGATTTTTTGATGAGCTACTCTCTCCATTTGCTCTACATAAAAAAATGTTTATATAAGTTAATTTCACAAATGTCTTTGTAAAAATATTGATTGTAAAACAATATTATAGAACATACCATACAAGTTGTAGGGTTTCGACACGGAAAAATTTCCTCCAAGATTGCATGGCAAGTTTTGTGAACATAGGTGTCTTCATTTGATAAGTTCTTTTTCTTACCATAAGGTAAGTTGTAAAAACTATACATAACATTATATCGATAAATATATACAGATTAATTATCTAATGTCATAAAATATTTTTGTCTACTTACAAATTACGCGTTATAATCTGCATTAAGTCGAATATCCTCTTATCTTCTTGATTTTCCAATAAGGATACTTTACTCCAGTTCAATCTCCACAATTCTTCAAATTCAGCCAAATCATTCCTCATTAAAGGCTTACAATAAAATACAGATCAACGTATAAGTGTATTAAACCAATATAGCATAGAATTAATATATATCTTACCTGTGTATATGAGCATACAGTGACTTGGACAAGGGCTGGAATCTTGAATTTATAGTTAATTTGTGGAAACGCCATCCGCCACTCATTGTCAGTACATAAAACATAGGCTGGTTTTTTATTCTTTCTTAATATCATAATGCTCGTTAAGGCACTATTATAAGTACACATGACATGTAAATATTCTATTAAAAAATACAATGATTTTGCTGAAAGGCCTACATTATGGATTCAACATCAGTCGCATAACTTAAGGTTGGATCAGTTTTTAGTTTTTCGATAATTAACTTCTGAAATTGTTGAAAATCTTCAGAAAAATTGTGGCCTTCATTTATCCACTATTCAAATACAAATACGGAAAGATGATTCAGCAAAGATATAATATACAAGTTATTATTTCAGCAATATTTATAAACATACATCCTTCGAAGAATCTTCTCTTATTTCCATTTTTGATATCACATAGTCCCACGTAGATATTTGTTTGGATCCCACTTCAATACCAAATGAAGATATTTCGAAGCCATTACTATGTCCTTTTTCGGAGGTAGCTATTTCTTCATAATTTTCTTGGACCTAATGAGTACTATAAGTGTATGCACAAATCATTTAAAGGTGATGAAACTAAACTTGTTCTCACCATTGGTTCAATCTTTCCATTTTTAGAAATCCTATTATTGTCAGTCTTATTCTCATCATCATCATTACTGTCTCTTTTACGTTTTCCAGTTTTTCCAACAATCGCATTGGTTATTTTGTCCAATGCTTTCGACTTAGATGCTTGATTTTACATGATCTAAAGATTAATTGTTATGTTAACATTATTCTAAGCCTCTAAGGTGTAGAAAGAATAGAAAGACCTGTTTTTGTTGAATTTCATTCTCATTTTCTCTCATTAATTCTTGTCGTTCAGCGCGCTCAACAATCTTCTCAGCAATTTTCATGAAAAAGTTTTTTTCGTCTATAACACTATTGATTAGTTATATCAGATTTTGGAAAGTGAGATTTATTAGCAAAGGTTACCTTCACAGCTATCCTTAGCTTTTTCGCATATTCTGAAACATATTTGGGGTAACTGTTCTTCTCATTTGTCTCAATTAAACTCAGCAATTTACAAATGGACCTAAATAATTCTGGTGCCGTCAAAAGTGGGCTGGACTCTAATTTGGAATTCATATATACATTAAGAAGATGCCATTCCGACACCAGATTATTAGAGAAATATTCATCGATTTCTGCATGCGTGGGGACTTTATAATCCATAATTAACTAGTCGTAATAAAGAAGTATATCGACCCCTAAAGAGAAAGTACCAGATATATATAATGATAATCAACGCGTCTCAGTATAGACAAATTATGCATAACGCATCCCTATTTCATCATGTGCAGATAATACAAAGAAATGTATAAAAGTTTTAATACCACTCCAAACTTTTAACAGTTACTAAAAACTGTGTTTTTAAACATCACTGCCTTTCTACGAGAGCCTCGCAGAAATGCTCGCCTTTACACCATCCCTACGCTTTAGACCTAGAAACTACCTCCAAAGTTTATGACTCGTGATTCCACTCTCAGGAGGTGTATCATAGAAAAAGATGAGGGTCTCGCAGAAATGCTCACCCTTTACACTATCCTTACGCTTTGGACCTAGGAAACTACCTCCAAAGTTTATGATTCGTGACTCCACTCGGGAGGTGTATCATCATGCAGTGATAAACCGATCACAAAAAAAAAGATAGCTAAGTTCTTTATGTGATAGTTCTTTAAACTTTATTCTAGCAAATCTTTATCATTCTTACAAAAAAAAATATATTTATTATTGATAGTTATATTCGTAGCCCTAACTTTCGCTACTATAATGTACTAAATTCCGGACGAGATGATAAGGTATGAATATTTTTCAGTCATGGCTGTACATTTGCGAGGAAGCAACTTCTGGACTAGCAAACTAATGACTGTTTTTTTTTACAGAATTCCCAAAGAATTTATTATTACAGAGGGTGGACAATATAAACTTTCGTAATGTATTTTCCAACACAGCACATTTCGTATTAGTATAACTGATGACCGCTTTTTTTTATTCTATCAGAATATCGATGTAAGGACAAATGAACAATTTTGGACAGTTTGGACAGGTTTTGGACACAATTTCATATGTTCAAAACCTTGTCCAAAATATTTAAAATTAAAAAATAAGTCCAAAACCCATCATTGCTGTAGATGATCGAAAAGGTGCATTAGTATAGAATACGATTTCACTAGTAAACAAATCTGTGTATTTCCAAATCATGTTTCTATATCAATAAAACTACATTTAACAGCAATTCTGATCGTGACATCTTGTCACAGCTCTTATTCCACCCACCTTCATGTAAGACAAATTTTTGAATTATTCCATCTTATATGAAAAATTATTATCGAACATGGTGGTTATTAATTAGTTAGTATTTTATTATTTTCGACATACAGAACAAATTGTATAGCGGTAACATCATACCATATATAATCATATGTTTAAAAATATAAGTTATTACAATAATCCCAGAATCAATTTCTGCCTTAGTGAAAAAAAATGCCAAAAAATCACATGACTGATCATTTCCCAAGGAAACGGTTTTTACAGATAATTTAGATGCTATGCTGTATACATACCTTTAAAAAAAGTAGGGATGTTAAACGGTCCTAAAAGTCCCAATAAATTTGCCAGTTCTAGAGAAGATTTTTATTTTACTGGCATTATATTTTATTTTCTAATGATAATTTGTTAATTGAATATAAATTAAAAAAATATATTAAACTTATGCGGGAACCCAGAATCTTAATTTTTGAAACTTAACATTTCATTATTAATCTATTTTTAAAAATATAAAATTTGAATTATATAAATAATTTTAAATAATAAATATATATTTTTTTAACTATAAATCATAATAATATAATTAAGATACTTTAATATCTTTTAATAATTTTAATTATTAAACTAATTTTGTGTATTTTATAATTTTTTCTAATAAAAAATAAAAAATCAGCAATATATGATTAATTGAAAGATTTTGTATTTAGTGATCAAATTCTTTATGATCTTTTATAATAATTATAAAATTATAAAATTATTAATCTTATGTATCTATATATCTGTTTATTTATTATAAATTACAATTATATTTTTATTAAAATTACTTATAATATACATAAGTAAGGAAAATAACTCCATAAAAAAATAACCTCATGAAAATAACCTCATGAAAATGCTTCATACTATATATATAGTATGAAGCGTTTTCATGGATTATTTTCATAGGTAATTTTTTCCGCTTATACTAGACCAATATGTCCTAAGACATTATAATCTATTGATTTATTTATCCTAAAGATAGGGTCTGTTTTCCTTTCTATGACCTGTTGGTTAGTAAATATAAATAAAATGCATGCCTATTTGGTTGTTTTTAGGATACTGAAATAGTATAAAAAAATATTGCTTTGGGTGACACAGTAGATCTGCAATTAATTTTGGCCAGCACTATACCATAATTTTGACTGATCATTTGGCATGTGATTCAAAGATCCAGCTTGGCGTCATGATGGTGACTTGATAGTATCCTAGAACTACTGTGGAGCTGTTATGAAACTGGTGAGAAACTGTTATGAAACTTACAGGAAGTCAGAGATGTTTTATTAGTTTGTCAGTTTTATGCTAGCTTGGGTGCTGAATTATTATATCTAAAGTTTTGGCTGAAGTTAAAGAATAGTGCTAGACAAAATTAAATGAAACTCTACTACACCTTTTTTTAAAAAATGGGTATTGTGAAAAAATACATATATTATTAGAAGAGTTATCTAATAGTGCTCCTAGAAGTCTTAATAACATGTGATCTTTGCATATATATTGTTAATTTACTGCACCTAAAGTTTTTGTGATATTCTACACATATAAAGTTAGAAGAATCATATAATAGTAATCCTAAAGGGCTTTGTGTCAAATGATACTTTATACGCATATTGTTAAGAGAAACATATAATAGTAATCTTAGCATCAGATGACATCATTAATCCAGAAATATTCTATAAATTCACCCAACATGAATTCTAAGTTATTGTATTCAAAAATCTGGTCAAAATTATCGTTAACTTACTGCATCTAAATTTTTGATATCACATGACCATACTCTAGTTTTTCACTTTTTCTATCACCTTCTCGCAACTTTTAAGGGATATTTGAGGAATATTTGAGTAGCATTTGGGATTTAAACTAGTAGATCAGTTGGTTAGAGAAGTCGCATGTGACTTTCATAATATAATTATATTATGAAAGTCATATGCGACTTGGGTTAGATCATGAATATAACTTTATAATCTGCTAGTAACTTCATAATATAATAGTAACTTCATAGTCTACTGGTAACTTCATAACATAATTTTAACTTCATAGTCTGCTAGTAATTTCATAATATAGTAGTGATTTCATAATCTAATTTCACAATCTAGTGGTAACTTCATAACCTACTATTCATAATCTGATAGTAACTTCATAACCTACATACTGGTAGCTTTTTTGCGTTTATATCATTGTTTTAATTGTTTCCTGTATATTATGGTGGTGATTTTATAGTCTAATGGTGGATGGTAATGCTTTAATTTAATGGTAATATCTAAAGATAGATACCATAATTAAGAAGTTGCAACTTGATAAGTTGCAACTCCTTGTAAACTTATTTTAATATAAAAATTCATAAATAGTTGCAACTCAAAGTATTGCAACTTAAGTTGCAACTAGTTAAAAATTTTAAAAATAATTATGGAAACCATCTTTAGTAATATCATGATCTAATGGTTACTGCTTTCTTCTTATTCCTAATTCGTTTACATTATATACTCTACATTGTTGGTATTGCTTTCCATCCTTGTTTGAATGCCTGGTTTTATGTTGAGATTACTGACTCTCTGTGCTTGTTTGGTTGCTAGTTCTATATTGAGAATTTACATCTATTTGGTTGCCTTTCAAAATACTGAAGTGGTGTAAAAAAAAGATAACGGTGCAGTATATTTGTGATTAATTTTGACTGGCTTTATGCTATAATTCTGGTTGATCTTTTGGGCATGTAATTTTAGGTTTCAGTTTGGCAACATGATGACGTCATGATGGTGTTATATAATGTCATGAAACTGTTGAGGAACTGGTAAGGAACTAGCAGAATGCTTGAGAGGTTTCATTTATTCATTAGTTTCAGTCTACTTATATGCTAGCTTGGATACTAAGTTATTACGCTTAAAGTTCTGGCTGAAATTGTGAAATAGTGTTGACTGACATTAAGTGAATAAGTCTTACGTGAAGACTATACCGTAGTCAAACACATATCTACTTGTCTTTTTCCAATTTTTTATATAATACATCTGAAAAAGGCTATACCATACTAAGTACATATCTAAAAAAAAAATGAAGACTTCTGCCATTTTTATATAATATAATTTTGCAGAAGGCTTCATTTTCAGATATATATTTGTTTCCCTTTTATTTACAATTTGCTTACTAGATTACTATACATCTCTTTTACATCTCTTTTTGGTATATCTCTATATTTCGCGAAGGCTAATAGCATACTCAGGTACATACTAGTGTTAGGATATTCTTCTTCCAATATTTTATACAATGAATACAGAGAAGAATACCCTAGATTATACCTATCAAGAATGCATTTATTCTTGGTCCTTTGTCAACTGTGCTATACGCCTCTTTTTTATGAGCAGTCCCTCCTGTCTGTAGTAAAATTTTTAAGAGGTGACTTCAAGGGAGACGGGTTTGTTATCTTTCTTGAGATTATTAGGCTATTTTATTTCTTTCTTGATTAGTGTCCCTACTGTCAATAGTAAAAAGTAGTAATTTCTAGAAAAAAAATCGTAATTTTCCTATAGTATATATATGATATATGTGTATACCTATAAGTAAAAAAAATCGTAATTTTCCTATGGTATATATATGACATATGTGTAAACCTATAGATAAAAAAATAAAAAAAAGATAAGAGTTTCGATTTTTACTAGGGTAAGTAAGGTCAGGAGGGACGCATAATATAGTTGTCCTTTCTGCTTGTCCTCAGAAAATTTTCACTACGAATTATAGGACAACTTTCTAAGACTAACACTCTATTGCATCAGGTATTTTTATTCTATTGAGAATCTGTCTCATTGCCTTTGAGGTCTAACAGTTCTGAAACATCTTATCCAACTTTTTCTGATGATAATATGCGTTTATGTGATATTTTTTTACATGCCAATCACAAAATCCATATTCAGAAGCTGTCGGTCTTTTACATCCATCTTGTTTGCATAGAAGTCGCTGACGTCTTTTCCGATAAATACAACACCCTTTTGGTTTTCTACTTCCTCGCTCATAAACCTTTCCTTCATTAGAACGATACTGGCAAATGTATTTACTGCCTATTGATATTATTTTTAGATAAATAACACTTTGATATTTATAATTATTTATTTTTATTTTAAACTTTTTTACTAGGGTATTATACTAAAATAGTATACTAAATATCATAACTAAAAATTTTTACTATGATACAATCTGAGCTTTCAGAATTCCTTACTGATATTCCCGTCCATATAAACAAGGTTTTAAAACTGAAGATATCGGTGAATGCTTATATAATATTCGTGATAATAGTATTAGATCAAGACATTTCCTTATCGCAGACAACGAGGATGAAATAGAAGCCATACTTTCAGATTATGAAGGCTATTCCTTACATGAATATATTAATGGTGATGAGCCATTCTGGCCTATTATAGATTTTGATTTGCTAGTAGAAATATTAGATGTTATTACCCCTAAGCTTTCAGACAAACAGGTGAAAAATTTATTATGTTGCACTTTTAGAGATACTTGTTTAGAAATTTTCCCAAAATGGGATAAAGAAACTATGTCTATTGCTGAAAGTAGTGATGAGAAAAAATATCTCTACATGTCTTTATTTTCAGTATGAGACTTCTAAATATCACTAAGGCTTCAGCTTTCACTGAATTTGTTCGTAAAAAACTTCCAGTAGGATTGCAAAAAAAAGGTATTATCAATAACATAACAAATAGAGATCCATCTAAACCTTTCTCTTTGTGAATGATTGGATCACCCAAATATGATGAACCAACAGACAAACACGTTCATATGAAAAAACTTATTCATCTAAAAGATGGAACTATCTTTGATTTTATGATTCATCTACCCAATGAAGTTTCTAAAGTCATTGATAGTCTTCTCTTGGTCGTTTCAGAGCCAGAAGTTAAAAGATGCCTGACCAAAGAAAATGAAAATAATGATATAAGTAGCGAAACCACTCAGGCTGAATTTGAATTTATGGAATCATTACTTAAAGAAAATGGCATAGAAGGATATAACCTTTCATACCTACCTGAAGACTTTCCTGACAAATTTCTATTATCATGTATCTTTTCATCACACTGCCCATTATATGATCGGGAGCATACTAGTGATAATGCATATATTATATGAAATAAAAAGTCATATAGATTTAAATGTTACCGCGTAAATCATGAACGAAATCCTGGAATGATAAATCCCTCAATAAAGCTCATTCCTAGTAAATCAGCCTTAAGTCGGAAATAAGGTCTTCTGGCTCCAGTAAAATTAGAACAATCTAGAATTTCAAATCCAAATGATCGTTTTGTATGGTAGGATTTAATATGCATGTGTACTTCAGGTGAGAAATTCTCCTACGTTAAAGTTTATGAAGCAATTCAATTGACAGTCACATATATTCAAAAGAAAACCCGTTCTGGATACTAAAACATAAAAATTCAGAAAATAGACTTTATTTTGATATAGGCCTGAACTAAAGCTTGTCAAGTTTGAGATTAAAATAATTAAATATGGAGCGAATCAGTAAAGTTAAAATCATTGTTAGATCAAGTGGTCATTAAAGGTCTAATAGTTTACGAAGATACCAATATCCTCTCATATCCCATAAACACTTCCAAACTAGTTACAAATTTCTTTAATCTTTTCTTAGGATTCTTGGCTAAACCAGCAATAGAAATTAATAAAAAATTATGGATCTGATTCTTTGGCATGTATTAAATGTAATTTGCGATAAAAATGAAGTACTTAATGAATACATCTGGAATTGGTGGGCATATTTAGTATAGAAGCCAGAAAAAAAGCCTCGATCAATCTTAGTTCTAAAGTCCACACTGCAACAGTGTGAAAAAAATATTATTACTGATTTCATTGGCGACAAAGTCTTGGAGCAACATCTTCACTACGTGACATCAGATTTGGAAAAAATCCTTGAACATTTTAATAGCCTCTTTAAGCTCGAAAGCTTATTGTTATGAATGAAACTGGAATGTCAAGTGGAGAATGGCATAGATTTAATAGACATCTTAAATTACTCATTACAAAAGAAAAGGTCTCTATAAAACATAAAGGTCTTAAAACTTTGAGAATAAATGATTTTTCTGGATTTATAGTCACAAGCAATCAGGATGCTACTCTAAAGATAGATATAGAAGATTCTCGTATAGTCTGTTTTAATGTCTCTACATGCTGTAGAGGTAAGCTGTGACTTATCAAATTAGAGTCCAGGAAAAATTTCTATAACTAAAATGAAGATAGAAATATTACGAAGACAACTTCCTAATCCTATTCGATTTATGATTGATTAAATTGTATCTTGGCCTGAAAATTGTATTAATAGGTTTAGCTGTGAAAAGGTATACCAGGATTATACATGAAGTTGAAATAGATCATTTTAGATATCTGAAATGATTGAAATGGTTGAAATCATTTCAACTATTGGAGGTGAAAAATCGAAATGGTCGAAATGACGTCATATCATATGATTTTTATATATAGAAAAAATTAAAAAAAACAAAAGAAATATGATCTCAGTCAATATCGCTTTGATTCGTATGATACAACTACTATTTGATTCCCCGCAACTAGACGAATCCAATGAGCTAACATTCATTGATTTCAGATCATCCAATCTCGAGATAATCGCAATTGTATTATCGGCTGAAATTATGAATCAATAAATTCTACTTTAAATAAAGGAGTCCAGATTTTGAAATACGATTGCAAATATCTCGAGATGGGCTGATTTGAAATCAAATCTGAAAAAAAACACTTTCTCCCAAACGTCCAGTTCACTAAAAAAGATCGACAAAAAAAAATTATGCTAGTTACTAGAGCGACTTCTTCCAAAATACAAACGAAAAATACTTACCAACCAAATAAACGAAATATCCCAGTTAATAACTCTAATACTTTAAGCTTTTCTTCAAAAATAACCGAAACAAACAAAAATAATATTTCCAAAAAAAAAACTTTTACATCTCCAAACAAAGATACTATTGACCCAGAAATAGAAAATATTATTACAAACGTTATGTCGAAGGACAACAAAGAACCTTTATTTGAACAAAAAATTGACAATAATATTCTCACTAACAAAGTGCCCTTAGAAATGGATATTGATACTACTTCTACTAATACTCCTCTCCAAACTTTCCTTTCAAAACAAACCGCTAACGACTCTATATACGCCTAACCTAAAAGTAACAACATGTTTGAAGATACAGGTTTCGATTACATACTTCCTCCTATTAATAAAGAGAAACAAAAACAATCTTGGTCTGAAGAACTCGAATAAAATGAAGGATCACATGACCAAGAAAATCAAGGGCTTTATACAACATTATTACTGCTTCTACGCACTTTTTCATAACAGACAACACGTCAGACATAAAAGGCAAAATCATAGCTGAAAAACACACGTTCATCAATTCTCTATTTGTACAATTCAATGGTTATCAAGGTTCCACCTACGTCTTCAAATTTAGAAAGTTTTCAGTCTATTTTCAATTAATGGAGGATCTAACATATGCTATTACAAAAGTACAAGAAACACAACATAATCCAATATTTACTATTACTGACCCTGCAGCAAAAAAACTCAAACAAGATGCCGAAAAGGGAAAAACCCTTAAAGTCTCAAACATCCCCTTATTTGTTAAATCTGATATACTACAAAAATTTTTCTCCAGATATGAAGCAATCACCAGATTCTCCATAATCATCCGAGGCTTCTGGCAGATCGCATTCATTATTTTCAAAAATGCTGACATCATCAAACCTTTTTATAATGACCTCTGGTTTATTAAATTTCTTAAAACTACACTTAAAATGGGAATATAGCAAACCTGTACAGTACGGTTAGCAATGTATGTATTGTATAGATAAAGTTTACTATACATATATGTAT
>CAMKVN010000520.1:0-27426 GCA_946474995.1 Funneliformis geosporum | reverse complement strand
GTATAGTAACTTTTTATTATAATCACACTTTTTATTTTTGGTCCCAAAGGGTGTGACTATAAAGGGGGACGACTGTAATAGGAAATTAGTGATGCTTCACTAGTATTAAATAATACTGTAGTCATATGAAATATTTGATTTTTAGAAGTTATAGAAGGAATTTGTGTATTATATAAATTATGATCTATTATAAGTCTATTATTCTAAATATATTATATTATTATTAGCATTTATTAAATATTAAAAAAAATGTTTCTATTTCTTACATATTTTGAATATATGCTTATATACTAGATTGATGATTATTTACAATAGCTTTAAGTTTATTAAATAAAGTTTGATATATTGAACAAATCCTATATTTGCTAAAGCATTTATTTATACAAATTACTGATGCATTAAAAATAACACAATTGTGGTTTTATATCGCTAACTTGCTTGTTGCATATTGCTGCAATTAATAACATATCAACATAACCTTTTGTTTTAATAATTATTATATTTGTAAGCTTTTACTTTTAGGATTCATAGATTGGAAAATCATATCAAAAAGTCCTTTAATTTGTGTATTGTATCCCTCAATTAATTTTTCAAATTCTGCTATATTCTATACTGACAAATTTTTTTCATGAAAATGTCTATATAAATATTGATGATCCATCCAATTTTATTTGAGAAAACTCTGAAAATTCATTTAATCCTATAATTTAGTAATAAAATAAATAATAAGTAAAAATTTCGATTAAATTAGATTTGAGAAATAAAAAAAATTAACTGGTTATTTTGCTTTCTTCATCTGGTTTAATTGAAATTTTAAGTCTTCTATTTATTGTATAAGTTTGTCATATATTTTTTGTGATAAAGAAAATTTTCTTTATTTTGTATCTTTTGCATAATATGATAAATCCATATTTTTCCTTTGATTTGTTATTTAATTATTTTTCAATCATAAATAACAAAATTATTATAATGAAGTTGACACAACTGATCATTAAGTTTAAGTTCAAAAGTGAGTTATTGAATAGCAGGACTTTTTATTATTATTGCTTTAGCAAGTAAGTTTTTGCTTATTTTCTATATTTTTCTCTAAAAATTTAACAATCACATACAGCATAAGGACCATTATTCTGATGAAAATTTATTTTTACCATTACTATTGGTCGAAGTTTAAATTGAGTGTTAGGATCAAAGAAAGTTGTTAAAGGATCAGTATAGTGAAGACAACGCTAAATCTTCTTGTAAATTTTTAGGTATAGTTATTTTGTGATACAAAATGACTATATTATATGATTTTTTTTTCTTTTTAAAATAATGCGTTAATATAATTGCCGATCATTTGTAATTGATTATATAATACATATAATATCCAATAAAAATAATTCTTAACTATACTTCTAAATGGTAAAGGTAAAACTTAAATTATATTAAAATTTTATTAAAAAGTCTGTAAAATTCAAAAAAAGTAAAACTATATCAAATTTATAAAAATGATGAAATTATATTAAAACCTTAGGGTTTAGATATTTAATCAAATTCAAAATAAGTTTAAATAAGCAATCTTAATCAGATTCAAATAAGTTTACTATCCTTCAAACTGAAGGAATAAACTTTGTATTTTAAGATAAGAAAAAATGAAATAGAAATTAAAAAAAATGTTGAACATTACAATCTTAAAAGATATGAATTTCTGATAATATATATATATATATATATTAAATGAAACAGTTAAAAACAAATGTTACAACTAAGTGTAAAAGGTAGTTTATAAATCAGATGCTTCTAGTAATTTATGTATAAAATACTGCAATTGGATTGGTTTAGATAGATCATAGATTTACTGCGCCAACTAAATTTTTTTCAATGCAGGTTTGAAAATAGGTTTATTTGTATTAACAAATAAATTAAGATACGATTTTATAATATACGATTTATTTGTAAAATTAATAATCCAATTTATTATAAAATATAATTCTTTCACAAATATGTACACACAAATAACAACTAAATAAATATCACAATTGAATACAATATAAAATAAAAAAATGTGAAAATTGTAAATGGTTAAAATGTTTTAACGTAGTATTGAATAATTTAATTTAAAAAGAAAGTAAGAAATATTTTCATATTTCACCATGTGTATCATCTGAATTTTGAGAGGTCTTTTTAGCTCTTTCTTCCATTTGTTGTTTCAAAAATACTTTGGTACCTGATCTCATCCTTAAAATTCTTAAAATAATTTCACTATTATCCTGAGTATTATTTTTACGTTTTTGAGATTTTCGGTTTTTAATTGTTCCTAAATTACGCGAATTCATTACTGATTTGTTGATGCTTGTTGATTTTTTAACTGTTATCGTACTTGTGATTTGGTTACTAAGATATTCTTGCATAAGTGTCTCGGTTTCCATATCGTAATAATATGTTATCGACATTATATCAAGATACTTTTGGTTTTCAAGAACTTCTTTTGATAGACCGTTTCCATCAGCATAGAGATAATTATGAAGGAACTATATATAACATAATGATGAATGATAAATCGAATTACTTTATATAATGAATCAACAAATAAATAATCATTTACCTTAAGCCATTTAATTACAACATCAACCTCAATGTCATTAAGAGGTTTCATTTCAGAAGGTCGATCTGATAAAGGAGGTACCAAGAGTTCCTCAATAATAGATTCGATTTCTTTCCATACTTTAGTCATGACTTTTGTAAACACCACTTGATGTAGATAACTATTGAGCGTCATTAAGTTGGGATCAAAATAATCGAAGAGTGGATGAATCGCTTTTTCGATGTCAAGATCTGTCAATTCGAGCTTCGGTTGATTAAAAAATATACCGGGAGTTTTCACCAGTTTTGAAATGACATCTCTTGATAAACATTGTCTCAAAAATGGAGACAACTACACATAAGAAACTACCTACGTTAATTTAATTCATATAAAAGAAAATCATAAAAACCAAATCATATATACGTACTCTATCAACAATTATTCTTGCCATATCATCATGTGCACGTTTTAACGTCCTAAACGCTTTTCCAAAATAAAATTGAATGTCGTCCTTTTCTCCTTCCATACTTATTCTCAATAATATTCGACCATGTGGATCTAAATCTAGCCACACATCGTGAGCTAAGAAGTCATCGAAGAAACTAGGATCTAACTTAATATAAGCTTTCCCACATACATCATCAGAACCAACTTGGTCTCTGTCCCACACTGTAACGCTTAACCATCGCATTTTGTCTGAAGATTCAATGGTGATATCAAATGCTTCGTCCCAACGTGGATTCAACGTTTCAAATTTTACACGTGTCTGAACTAATTTCATTCCTTTTTCGTCCGCAAGCACACAGTAAGGATCACTGGACCCATTGGTATCAAGAGCAGGTAGATTTTCTGCTTGAACTATTTTAATTGTGTAGAGATATCTGCTTTTTTCCACCTTATCCGGAACGGGCGGTGCTTGTTCTGAATCACGTATAATTTGAGCTAAATAATCAACATCCATTGAATTATACAAATTATCAAGCTGTTCACGTGCTGCTTCAATGTTATTAATTTTAATGCAAGACTGATGAAATTAAATTATTAAATTAATTATGAGTGCAATTATTTTGATAACAAATATTTAAATCAAGGTTTCGGATCTGACAACTTACCTCAGGCTTAATATCTAAAGGAACAACTTTATCAGTTGCCATAGCAGTTTTGGCTCTAATATACCAAGCCGATTGCTTTGATGCAACTTGTTCAGTTTCTTCCGGTGGAAACATGTCCACTTTAAACTTTTCCTCTATAACATTACAATATTGCTCTAAAGCCTTACTGACAGTCTATATTAGAAATTAAATTAATACGTATGTATTATGAAACAAATAATTTCCCTATCAAATTCATACCCTAGATAAGCTCGTCATATAACGAGCACTTTGGAACTCATTTGGCCAATTTAGTCGTTTAAGAAAGTCAATAGTTTGATTAAAAGATGTGAAAAGATCAACTACGGAAGAAGAATGGCTATCTGTAGCACTAACTGACTTGAACTGTTTACAGTAAAATTTATGTAAGAATAATGAACAATGTTTAATATTACTATTACAAATAAACTTTACCTTATCAACTCTAACCGCAGATTCTACCCATTCTGGAGTCTTAGAGTCCATAGCTTCTAACCATTTACGAACATGAGGTCCAAACCACTCTTGAATATTAAAAGTAAATATTTCACTAAAATAATGTCAATTTTTTTGGAATTTTAATATGGAAAACAAAATCACTTATAAAACTTTCAATGTTAATCAATTGTATAGAACGATAACTCACCCATGACAATTTTCTAAAAAGATTTTTTTAATAGCGAGAACTTCTCTGTATAATTCAAAAATATCGTCAACTGGAATTCCTTCTTCAGGAGTCATTTTGACTTTATTTAAGATTTCAGATGTAGCATTTTCCATATCCGCAATATAAAGAGGAATTTGTGTTCTAATTACTAAGCAAGTAATATCGACTTGGCTGCATTATGATCAATTAAAAAAGAAAAGGTTAATTGTAGAGTATTCACTTAAATATTTGAATTGTTAAACTGCAGACGAATTTGTGCGCAAACCGTTTAGAAAATAATTATGAATATATTTTTTTTTTTTACACACTTTATTAAAGGTTTTGGGAATTTGGTGCGTAATTTTTCCAAGTCTTCTTGAAACGATCGAGCAATAGATATTAAGGCATGCACCTCATTAGCAGCTTGATTATAAATTTTGTCTCTCTTCTCTTGGTATCTTTTAATCGTTACTTCCTTAATATTAAAATAACTAATAAAATTTAAAAATGGTACTACCGACAATAATAAAGCATACTATAAAGTACTTACAATAACACGAGATCTATGTTCATTGTACAACGATGATAGAACGTTAGCATATCGTTCTTGAAATAATTCATTTTCATGAATCGTCTGCATTAAAGACAAAATCGGATCAAAACTTGATGGTTTAATCCTGAAGTATTGCGATAATCCTTCATTCAGGTCTCTTAATAAAGAGTCATGAATCCCTGAAATTACTTCAATAAGCTCCCTTTTCTACATCATAGAAAAAAAAATTTTGTTTATAAAATTCTTTATAAATTTAAGAAAAAAGAATAGAAATAGAAATACAAACATCAGAAATAGTCCACGTATTAATAGGCCGTTTCTTGATTGCATCATTCAATAAATAAAAACCTTCCTTTATGTGATCCAAGCTAATCTGAGAATTGATTTCGGGATCGGGACTATCATATCGACTCTTGATTGCATCTAAATATTGCAACCATCTAAATGCAGGCGAAACTCTCCAACGTAGTCCACATTCATTAAGCAAATCGAGAGTACTTTTTGAAAGGATCTTAAATGAAAACTCTTCATGAGACATATGTGATAACTCGTAATCTATACACTTATACATCAAATACTTGTAGTAATTACGATGATTTGGCGGAATAAAAGTAAAAGAATCTCCTTGACTACTTGACTAAATGAATTAATTAAAGAGTGATATTAATAAAAATTTGTCTGAACAATTATCATAATAACACAAACCTCAATAGGCGGATTAAGTGTTTCTTTAGGTTCATTAACTGAATTCTGTGACTGATGATATGGAGGATTATAAGGAAGATATGGCGGTTGCTGTGGATTATTATATGATGAATGATGTTGTTGATTATTGTATGGTGGATATGGTGGTTGATTACTATATGGTGGATATGATGTTTGTGTTTGTTGATTACTGTGATGGTATATTGGCTGCTGTGAATTATAAGGAAATGAATAACCTGGTTGTTGAACCTGTTGATATTGTGAGTCGATGGAACGTTCAGTTGAACGTGCTTCTTCATATTGACGAAGAGCAACGTTCATAGTTTCAGGATGCATTGATCCTGCGAATGTTGTGCGTCGTGGGTTTGATGCTAACGATATCCTTTTATCATTTGGTCCTGACAAAAGTGACTGCCGTATTTCCGTAGATTTTTTAAGACCTAGGTCTGGATTAAGTGCAATCATTACAGCAATATTTTCTGCAATTTGTTTCAACTCGATTGTTTTCCAATTGTTATAAGCTTCATCTGAATCAAAATCATCTCTACAAGCCGGAAAATTTGCGCCACGATTTACATGGTTTATAATATTTCGAAGATCTTCTAATGCAGACTATTTTTTTTTAAAAAAAAAAAATTATATTCTAAATATAAAAAAATTAAATAATAAAATAATAAGATATAAGAAACTTACTTGTTCACTACAAATATTTTTTAATTCATTAACATCCCTTTGTGCTTGATTAGGAGGAATGTTGAAAATCGCTTGGACTACTTTAACCATTGCCATATCTTCAACATTCGTACTAATCCCATTTATGATCGGTGGTGTTTTAGGCCCACCAGTCATCTTGGTTAAATAAATTTCTAGTCGTGCCATCATTTCAGGGGCTACCGATGGAGTTTTGATAAGACATTCTTTTAATATACCCACAAATATAACAACATGATCCATAAGTTTAGCTTGCCACGTGATATTTGCAGGCATTTGGGTTTTTTTTAGTTCATCCTGAGAAGTTTTGAGATAAACTAAAACAATGTCCTCAATTTTGGTACTATCTTTAAATTGCTTACGAAAATTAGGCTGTTGTAAATCATGATAAAATAATGTAAGATCCCTTTGTAAGTAAGGATCCTGATAAAGAGGGTTCCTATCTCTACCGGTCGTAATATCTCCAAGTTTATCTCTTAATATTTTAAATAACTCTTTAGGTATTTTATTGCTTTTCGTTGACTTTTTATCATCTTTAAAAATATCATGGAAGGCTGAGAGATGAGTATTAAATACTTGTTCAATGGTTGTTTTACTTGAATCTTTTACTGCAAAGCTACCTCGCTTTGAAGCCTCTAGAGGAGGTCTAAAAGCGGAAGTAACGGCTTGAGGGGGTGCAGGTTTTATAACTTTTGGAATTCTCGGTTGTGTTAAGTATACCAGGTACGCGACACGTAATGCATACTGGTATACTAACTCTTCGGTAAGGTTCGTCGGACCAGGACCTGACAATCTCTTTTTTCGACCAGATTCAGACTTCGCTGAAGAAGACTGTCCAACTTCGAAACTATTCATTCTCCCAAAATATTTGAGGGAAAAAAAAAAAAAGGGGGAAATCAGAAAATATTTATTTTTATTGTTTTACACACGGGAATTTACTTATTTTTTTTTTTTTTTTGAATGGTTATTATTAGAGAATGCCTTTGATTGTGTGCTCGACAAATCGGGTCACAGCGGGTATGACAAGTTTAAATCCCGTGACTATTTTGAATTGGGCGTTTAAAAAATTAGGTGGTTTTTTAACAATCTAGCTATATTAAGTAAAACTATTGTGGTTAATTTGCCAATTAAATACCAAATTAAATAATTCCGTGTAACAATAGGGAACATTTTGTAATTGCATACCTGGTATAGTAAATTGTAACAATTGAACGATTATAGATATTGATTCATTTAAATGAAGTTTAGAGACGACTTTTTTATTTTGTATTCCTAATCCGAAATCCGGAGGCATCTCAATTTGTTCTAGGTTATGCATTGTGGAGGTTGATGCTTGCGATTTTGTTACACTTCTTTTGAATATATAAATTTTACGAGCCTCCTTTTTTTTATATGTCGATATATTTTTTCAAAAGGCGCGGGATTTATTTGGTTTAAGAGAAAACACTGTCTTCTTGTTTAAAGAAAGTAAATATTAAGAATAAAAATAAATATAAATCTATCAAAATAAGGTTTGATTTTATATTATATACCTATATCTCAAATTTTAAATTGTTATATCAATTTAAAGAGTTGACTTAGGGTTTCAAACGAGTGATATGAATTTAAAACTTTAAAGGAATAATAAAAAAATCATTCCTTTAGAATGACATTTTATCATTTTTTGAGCTATCGTTAGCTACCGTTTCTTAGAACAATGTTTATTGTCAACTTGTTAGCTCAAATCGAATTGAGCTTAATTGATAACTCAACCTTAATTTAAAATAAGTTGAATAATATTCAGACTAAACTTATTAAGAACTCAATGTATTTGACTATCATATCTTTTATTAATTAAAAAGTTTTAAAGAAATTATTTACCTACCTATATTTTAAATTATCAACTTAGAATTTCCAATAAGAGATTCTTAATTGTACCTGTATTAGTAATTAGAGTTAAGTGTATTTAATTTAAAAAAGTATATTTAAATAATATTTAAATAATATTTTATATTAATTAGAAATAGAGATATTAAGTAGTCCTAAATGTCTTCTAATTCCATTTTACCAGTATTATAATTTATTGTCTATAATTTTCGTTATAAAGTGGGCTACTGCGCCTTACAGCCATAGGAACGTTTTGTGTTTAAATTATTATAGTCGCATACAGTTTAACTGTACAGTACAGTTTATATGTATACCCTGAAATGTATATGCATAAAAAAATGGTTGAGTGATATTAGCATAAATAATATACTGTGCCTTATTTATGGACCAATCAAATATCTTAAACCGGTGGATTGAAGAATTATGGAGAGTTTTAATTTCGTTTAGATATTACATCATTTCGGGAAAAATAAAGTTTTTCAACATAATTTTGTCAATCGATAATAAACTTATCATTTACACAAAAAATGAAGAACAAAAAAAAAACCCACGAAGAAAAGGAAATCAAAAGAAAGAAATATCTCGGAAAAAAGGATTGCGAACCAACGATATATATTCGGAACGTTTCTTCGTTGAGGGACAGCACCACTGAGACAAATGAAACATCGAGGGTAAATACGATACAACAATGAGATGGGTGTAACTTTAAATTTTGTTCTAACCGAGGAGAATTTCATAATCTTTGGGAAACTCCTCCGAGTTGGTTTCCTGGATGGCCTTGCATGGACAAATAGGAACCCCGAGAATCCGTACGCCCGGACAATCAATGTTACGACAAAAAGTTTAATTTATGTCTCCGTGTTCCAAGACGTCAAAAGCTGATGCATGCACTGTGGTTGTATGACAACAAATTAATGGATCGTTGGGAAGCTATGAGTGATATATTATGGTTTCTTGGGGATCATTCAAAAAAGAAATCCAAGGAGTAGCAGATGATGAGACATATTTGAGACCAAACAATGTATGTTCAGGTTTAATCTATTTTTTTTCTTCCAGCTGAAAACAATTTTTTCCTTTCTGCCAAGACACGTTGAAAATGCATTGTTGTTTTATATATGTTTTATATTACACTACATTATAAAATGCCGAATCAACTGTATCATAATCTGCTTTCAATTATTAATAAAAAATTTTTGTTTGCTTGCTTGTGTGTTTATTTAATCTGTTCACATTTTATTCATTAGAAAGAGGTAAGTTCAGATAAAATCGACAATTTCTCAAGAATTATCCATCCTTAACTCAATGATCGGTCGAGTTTCAGAATGATAAAACTCGAGCAGTATAAATTACGTTTTGATATGTTTTTTCAACATGAAACTAATGTCATTATACTTTAATTGATTGATATATTTCGATTTGACCATATCAATCCTCAATAATTTTGGTACTTCAATTTCCTAACAACCTCTTTCTCTTCGCGATATAAAAGGAACGATATGAAAATTTAACTTAACAAATTGAAATATTCACGCAAATTGTAAAAATTATAATTTAGAAACTGTGTATTTTTTTTTTCAATAAATAATTGATAATTACATGAATCAAAAAAAAAAAGTATATTTTTTTTTTTAAAAAAAAAATCTGTATCCGAAACCATAAAATCTTCACTATCACTTTTATGAGAATACTCACCATTATGCATTTGGATAAGAACGAAGCTTATATAATAGTGCTTTACCCTTTTCATTACCTATAGCAAGATAACCGCTATTCGGGGAAAAATCAAAGCATTTAACAATACCCAAAGGATTTGACAAATTTGGCCAATTTGGAAACACGTTGAATGAAGGTAAATGAACCTAATGAAAATCAATGTAATTAATTTTTATGTAGTAATAAATGAAATGATGTCTTCAATAGAATAATTGTTTTACTAAACCATTTTTAATTGTTCTCGCTTAGAATGGCTCGAGATTCCAAGGATCTGAGTATCATGATTAAATTTCATGTCGTGGATACTTGTTGTTAGGTTCATTATAGATTTCTTAGGCTTTGGATTTGTTGAAGACAAACAAGATCCATCATAAACGTTAACAATACCGGAATGCGAACTAAGAAAAAAATTTTTGATTTTGATTATTAAATTACATGGAAAAGAAGAACTAAATTATCAATGAAACAGTCTCTTACCCAATGGCAAAATAGTTATTGTTGCTGGAAATTGCAATTTTCTTGAGATTATACCCACCTTCATCCATGAAGCAATGCACCGATTTTCGTTCACCGACATCCCACTGATAAACTGTAGCATCATCGCTAACCGAAAACAAATACTTGCCATCACTGGACCAAGCAACCGCATTCGCGGAGCCATTCATTTTAAATTTACCAACCCATTGTTTCGTTTGATAGCTAACTAAAGTTAAATAACCATTATTCCCTACAAATACAATATATTTTCCACAAGGGGATATCGAAAAATTTTCAAGACTTTTATCTTCCGATCCAAATATTCCATGAGATCTATCTACATTTCCTGCCTCGATGTTATAAATATAAAAATACTTCCGTCGCCCGGTTGCAATGATTTCTGAACCACTTGGATTAAATTCTGCTTTTAAAATTGGTAAATCATTGAAGAATACTGACTGAATTTTCGGGTTTTTAACGCCATCAATCTTTTGTATTTATTCAATAAAATAAAGAGAAATTGTTAAGTGTATCCAAAAAGAAAGAAAATTATTGATTTAAAAACAAACCTGGAATAATCGTATTGTCTTATCTATTCCCGCGGTCATCAATACTTGCGAATTTGGATGAAATTTCAATGATTGAATTACACACTAATGATATATATATAATAAATGTTTAATATCATGTTATGGCATTAAATAGTACATAACGCGAAACAATAAATTACCTGTGAATATGCTGCTTGATTTGCATCTTTCACCCGATAAATTTCAAGCTTTTTTGCCTTTAATTTCCACTTGTTTTTGCCTGACTCTTCTACTTCTTCTACCTCAGATAAGTTTTCATCAGAATCTTCCATTCTTTCTTTGTCCGTTTGTCTTTTACGTTTTGAAGGCACGACAGCCCAATTTGGTGTTGGATGAAGTTTCTCAAATCTATCGAGTAATAATTTTGAGAATAATTAATTATTCATACCGAAAATTATGTTGAAACAAAAAGAATAATCAGAAAGGATTATTTACTGGTTTCTTAATCTCTTTTCATATTGGTCCCCGGATATTAAATCATCATCTTCCGTCCTCCTCAATTTTTTCAACATATTTTTGCTTTTTAAAGATACGGTGACATTTTCATCATCGGAATCTTGCCATACGCCTTCAATTCCCTCTATAGATATTTTGATTTATCAGATATAATAATAATATACGCCATAAAAAAAAAAAAAAATTTACAATACTTTTATTTTTCGTTCCAGCTTCTTGAGAAGTGATATCATGATTGATTTCTTCCAAATCGATCCTTTCATCATTATTTACGCGTGTTTCAGGTATAATATCGATAGAGTAGGGAACCGGCGGTGTAGTATCGAAAACATGTGACTTTGGTAAAACTAATGTTTAGTCAATTTTAAAAATATATATATATAATATTTTTATTACGATACTAAATAAGTAGGAACTCACAGGCATGTCACTTTTTTCCGCTTCAGACTCCTCGTTTTCACTAGCAAACTTTTCTTGTTTTGACGTATTATCCAATTGCTTAGCATTTAGACTTATTTCACACTCTGGTTTGTAAAGGTCTTCAAAAACTAACGCCTCTAGTTCTAACTCTAATATTCCTTTTTGTGGAAGGATTCCTTTTTTCTTTTGCTGTAAATCATTTAAATTAATGAATTTATCGGATAAAGCATCGAGAGGATTGTAGGAAGTGCTTTTTTTTGATTCATTATTCACTTTATTGTCATCAATCTTTAATTGTATGGAATTACTTTCTTTATTTATTTTTCTGGATTTTTTCTTTTGTTTTTGAGGCATATTTTTTTTTTTTTTTTTGATTTTGATTAATTTTTTGAGATGTGGAAATTTGTAGCTTTTAACCTTTTGGGCAAAATTATAGCGACTCACCCCAAATTATTGCACGTGCTAAGCATAGCAGCTCCTCTTATTGGTTACTGCAAATTTGCATTTTTCAATACCTCGTAAATCTATACGGATGGTTGTTATTTTCATTATTAAAATATGTCAAATTTTATCATATCAATTTCAGGGGACATTTAATAAATACTGTATAATTCAAAAAAAAAAAAAAAAAAAAAAACTTTTTTCTAAAATAATCTTTATATATTACAATGAAATTTCGGGTTTTCTAAAACGAATTTTTCCTTCAATAATAGATTCATAAGATAAATTATCTAATCTTCGTAATTCGTGTCTAACATGTTTAACCAAACAAGCCATATTATGTGCTGAACCCTCTGTAATCAAGATATTCCTTAATATACAAATTTTTTTTTTTTAAAAAAAAGTAAATTTTAAAAAATTCAAAAAAAGTTTCGGTTATTGATTAAATACGACAACATACCTCCATAAAGCAGCAGCTAATACAGGATCATCTTTGCACATTCCTTCATCATATGCCATAACACCACCATGAAATAGAGAAAGCAGATCCTTAGTATAATAATTGATAATACTATTTGAAGTAATCTTTTTTTTTTTAAAAAAAAAGTAAAAAATAAATATACATATATACATATATATTGATTAATTAATAATAATAAGTATGATAATTTTTTTTATAAAAAAAAAAAAAGAAAATATATAATTGTGTGTATATATATAAGTGACATACTCCATAATCTTCTCTCATTCTCCATTCAGCATCTTCAAACAAGTGATTTACTAACTGTTGCATAAATATTTTTCCTTCATTTTCAACTCTAAATCTAACCATTAACATCCAAATATGTAATAAAGTCACAGCAAACCAAGTTTGAAAACTATCAGGTAATCCACAAGCTAAAAATGAATATAATACACAGATGAAAAGGTTTTAAAGATAAATAAAAACATTCTTTTTATTGAACCAATTAATTCACTTACTATCAATATAAAATTCCTTATTTTCTTCATAATGCTTTGAACACATTTGATATAATTCTCTTGTAATTCTTATAGCTTGTACTGGTAAATCATAATAACCAAGTGCTTTAGCCAAACGTACAAGCATATTTTGTACAAAAGGTGGAAATTTTCTTTTTGATATTGGGTTCGGAGTTTGGAATCCATCCAACCAATATCCTTCCAATTTACTTTTCTTTTTAGTTTTATTCTTTATATCCGCTGTAGTAATGGTTGATTTTTCTTCATTGTTTACTTGTGAGGTGGAACTAATGTTACGATACTTTTTTTTAAAACAAAAAAATAAAAAAAAAATAATGTTAAAAAAATACACAAATTAAAACATTTCTATAAGGAAATATTTTTATTATAAGTTAGTATGATAGTATTATTTACCCGTAACATATACCTATTTTGAGTTTGTAATATAAAAGGTAGTACTTTCCTCCTATTCAACAATGTGAAGGGAGAAGTAATGCAACTACACTTTGATAACTTTCGTAACCTAAAAGAGGTGGACATTGCTGCTGTGCTTGCTATCCTTACATTTAAGTTTTAAACCAAAACAAATTTAATTTAGAGTATACGATTTTCATTAAAAAAAAAACAAAAAAGGGAAGAAGAGAAACAGAACGAACCGAGGACGAAAAGCAGGGACAAGTGATGCCATTTTTTTTTGATAATCTCATTTATTAAAGAGTACGTCCTGTCACGTGATATTAATATATCCCCAACCTTTTGACCAAAAGTATAATTTTTTCACTTACTAATTTTTCCCAATTAGTTTGGTATAATGTATATTTATTCCAGTATCTTATCACAATTTAAAAAATTCCTATTAAAATGTCCAAAATTTTTTACAATTATGACGTTATAAATAATTACTTCGCGCTATTTCTATATATAAATAATGATGAAATGATAACAGGAAAAATATTATATATATAGGAAGGAAAAAAGAAATGGTTAAAATGTCAAGTAAAAATATAAGGACTAATCAAAAAAAAAAAAAAGGTAATAAAAAAAGAAAATTTTTTTTTTTAAAAAAAAAATACAAACTATAATATAAATATCAAAAATCAATGCAAATTGTAACAATGTACAACAGAAAAATAAAAATTAAAACAATAACAATAAATCTTCACTTAATAAATACTAATGATCACAACAATATAAAAAATGTCCTTAATTACAAACTTTATAGGATGTTAATATAACTATATAACTATAACTAATTGATATGCAAAACTAATATAAAATAATTAGATCAATATATTTATAAATACCCAATCTGCTAAAAAAAAAGTAATAAAATAATAATAATAAAATAGATTATTAACACCCACAAACTGTTTTGTGATCATTAGAATTTGTGAAGCAATCATTAATACCACACCAAAAAAAATTCCTATGCAGCAAAAGAATATAGAGAGAAAGAAAACAATTAAAAATTTCTAATCTAATTAATAATGAAAAAATATATATAATAAAAATGAAAACAATTAAAGGCGATAAAGGCAGTAAGGGGTTGAGTTTTTTTTTTGGCTTTCCTAATTTTTAAAAGGAAAAAAGGAAAAAGAATTTTAATATTTTAAAGTCTAAATTATTATTTATTTTCAATCCAAAGATGCGCGCATTTGAGACTGTGACAATGGAATGAAATTATGAATATCGATTCCACGAGAAAGGAGTTCTTCCTCAGCATGAGGTGGCACAAGTTTGGAATTTAAGTCTTCACGGATGGATAATTCTATATAGGTAATTTTTTTTTAAAAAAAAAAAAAGTCGGTGATTCGTCAATAATTTTATATTTTATTGTTAATTCTCAGAAAATAAAAAGAAAAAAAATTGGTTCAAACCTTGTTTTGTAAAGTTGAAGAGTTTAGGTAAATCTTTCCCATTTGGAAGTCTTGTTTCTGGGTTTCGTAATTCATCGAAAAATGGGTGGCACATTGCCTGAATTGCTGTTAGTCGATTGGGTGGTGTGTATTCCAATAAACGGGAAATAAGATCGATTGCTTCAGGAGGTGTTCTGGCTCGGAAAACCTAACAATACAAAATCTTTATTTGTAAATAAAAATGTGTAAAAATTGTTTGTGTACAAAGGTTCTAGCAAAATCTCGTTACCTTTGAAAATGGATGCGGTTTAATTTGAGGAAATTTATGTTCCATATAATTTGGATTCATAGTTTTAATCTGGTCCCTAGTTGGTGTTCCCAAAACTTTGATAATTTCAACCAACTGGTCAATACCACTTTCTCCAGGGAATAAGGGTTGTCCAAGCATCAATTCAGCCATAACACAACCTGTTGACCAAACATCTGTACAATAAATTAAAGAAATGATTGGAGTTATATATTAACATTACAAAGGAAGGAAGAAAACAATAAAAGCAAATTGATTAATTACCAATGTTTGTTGTGTAGTTTGTTGCGCCAAAGATCAACTCGGGCGCCCTATAATATCTCGAACAGATATATGAAACATTTGGTTCTCCCTCTACTAAGATTTTTGCACTACCAAAGTCACATAATTTTAATACGCATGTGGTTGGATTTAATAACAAATTTTGTGGTTTAATATCACGGTGACAGATTCCAAGAGAATGGATATAGGAAAGTGACCGGAAAAGTTGATACATGTAGAGTTTTATATGAAGCATAGGCATCGTTTGCTTGCTTTTAGCATACAAACGTGATGCTCTGTACACTGTTTCAGGAACATATTCAAGTACAAGGTTAAGGTAAACCTCGTCTTTCTGTAATTATTGTTAAAGAATATAATATATAAATATACATAAATTAACTCATGTGTTTTCATCATTTATAAATATTTATAAACATGAACGGTTTCTTTGTCGTTCGATTCGTTTACATACCTTTTCACCATTAGAATAAAAAAAGGATTTCAAACCCACTATGTTTGGATGCGACACCAATCTCATAATTTGAAGTTCCCGATTCTAGATCAAAAAAAAGAGTGTGTGTATATGAATATAATTTAATCAATTTACAAAACAATTTGTCTATTATTTTTTGAAAGAATTTGATAAAATTACTGTACTTGAAGAATAATTAGCTATTTGAAAATTCTCAACACAAGTAATTTCAAGATTTTAATAGTATATCTTACCTTAAACCGTTTATCCTGAAGTACTTTTTTAATAGCAGCATCTTCGGCAGATTTAACTAGTTTTGCTTGAAACACCACACCGAAAGAACCGTTTCCAATTACTTTTGTTACTGTATAGGCTAACTCGAAATCCTCTGCCGTTTTTCCATCCGTAGCGACAACCTTGATCACTTTATGAGGATCATTTTCTATTAGAAATGAAAACGGATGTACGAGCATTAGTATATTAACATCGCCGTCTATCAATAATCAATCCTCATTGTCTTTAATAATTTAAATGGAGTTAAAATAAAAATATATAGGAAAAGTACAGTTTCCGGCAAAAAAAAAACAGACGAAACCAGTCTTTAATTTCTTTACAACGGAAATGGATGTTATTTGAAGAAACTATTTTCATAAATATAGCTTTTTACCTACCAACTTTCATTCCATTTATAGAACCGTTCGATGACATAGTATCTTTGTGTGATGACTTTGTTTCCGTTGCGTTGTTAATTGCGACCGGTACGCGACGTTTTGACATATCGAGCTTCGAAAAATAAATATTTAAAAAATTATGTTTGCGCTTATTATCAACAAGACATGGAAACACATATTTCCAAATGCAGATGCACTTCTTATTTTCGTGTAACTATTTGGAAACCAAGTAATAATAAAGAAAAAAATCTTTAACAAGTTCCGTTAAGGCACCTGATCTAATCATCTGATACTTTAATTAATTTTCAATCACATGACTCAAAATCTAGTTCAAATTTTATTTAAAGGACGTGATAAATCAATGATTTTTTGGAGGAGACTCCCAACTCAAATTGAAATAAGGTTTAAGAATTTGATGTATTTCAGTCAAGACCCTCTTTTCAATTTCCGGAGTTACTACCTCTCCCTTTTGTCTCGCTTGTACTTCTTTAAGGTATAAAATAGCATCCTCAACTTCAGTTGGATTTGATAATCCGATTACAGTACTAGTGATGCCACTCAAATCTAAAGCGAATTGAATTGCTAATTTAGAAATGTTTAAATTATTCCTGGAAGCAAGCGTTGAACTTTGCGCAACAGCATGTCGTAACTCATTTGAAGCTGGATGCCAAACTGGTGGACCATTATTACGCAAAAGTCCCATGCTAAGCGGAGATGCATTCATTATGTAACGAACCCCAACACGATTAAATTCTTGAATATAGTCTGATAATTTAATGTTATGAAGACAGTAATGAGAATAAGATAGAATAACATCAATCGGTTGATTGCGATCGTATTGAAGTCGTGTTATATCCAAAAGAACATCTAAAGGATATCCTAGAAATAATACAAGGAAAATTAATTCTATCTATCAAATACTTACTATATATATCTTTTTCCTTACCACTTATTCCTACATATTTGATTTTTCCTTGTTCCTTTTAAATAAAAAAGTTGTCAACTTTTAAGCATATCAAAAATTTCTATTGACATTAAAGTGAATATTTGCCTTTACCTTTAGCTTAAATAACTCAGGCAAAGCCCCACCGTCTTCAACAATATCTTCACGTTTAACAAATTCTACATCATGCGCATATACAACGTCCAAATAATCGGTGCGTAATCGTCTACAACTTTCTTCAACACTTTGTCGAATTCGTTTGGCAGAGTAATCAAAATCTTTCAGGCCGTACCGACCTACTTTGGTGAATATGTAATAACTAGAACGAGAAAATTCATCTCGCAAATTGTAAAGGGCAGAACCAAGAATATTTTCACCTTCGCCGTAATATGGGCTAGTATCAAATGCGTTAATGTCTAATTATTTCAGTAAGTATAATAAATCGAAAGAAAAAAACCCCCCAACACATAATCGAATTATAATCACCTAATTCAAGAGCCCTTCGAACAGATAATGACGGCCAATCTTCTCCAATACGATTATGCAAGCCATTAAAGACGGCCGCTCCAAATGTTAATTTTGAAACTTCGAATTTATTATTGGAAACTTCCTAATTATATCAAAAATAAATAGAATAAATCATGTTTTTCCAGGTATTAAGCAGGAAATTTTTACGTTATATTAAGGGCACGATACTTTGTTTTGAGTTAAAGGCATCTTTTTTTGACAGGAGTTTTCAAAAAAAAAAAAAAAATTTTTTTCGATTTCGGTAAACGGTCTGTGCAAAATCTGCATGCAATCTTATGATTTACATAATTTGCATGCATTTGTATACATACATAATTTTTTTTTTTTTTTTATATTCCGCAGTCTACTTCTCTCAGGTCAACAATGGACGATGATCCTTGGGACGATTGGGAAACTGCTGCCGATGCTGGCGTATGATCTATTTTGTCTTTTTATTTATATTTTCTTTCTCTTTTCACAACATTTTATCTCTGTTAGCCCTTACTGATCATTTTTTGTTTCCGCTAGTTAGATCCAAAACCCAGTAAGGCTGTGGATGAACATGAAAAGAATAAACAATTATGGCAAGAAGCGTATGAATAATTCATTTAATTTCGAATTAAAAGTCGTGTAATTTGATTTAAAATTTTAATTCTTTTTCAAATTTTATTTCTTAACAGAAACGCCTTTGCACAACCAGAAATTATTCGCGTGGATACAGCCCGTACGGAATATGTACCACAAGTATTTAGATTTATCGATTTAATAAATAATATTAATTCTTTATTAAATCTGTTCTAATTCAAAATTATGTTGTTCTTGTATTAATAGCTTCGTATTTTAAAGCGTCCAAAAAATCCAGGACCAACTACTACCACACATCCTTCCCATTTAGCATCATATGCCACCTTTGCTGGTGATTCATATACTTTCTCCAATTCCTCCATTGATTTATCACCAAAACAAAAATCCTTAGCAGAACGTGAAGCAGAATACAATCTAGCAAGACAAAAAATATTTGGTGCTAATACTAATTCTGATGGTAGTTGTGGTGAAGAAGGCGTAATTACCAGCGAAGGTAAAGAAAATGAGGGTCAAAAGAAAATCTTGACTGAACGAGGTGATGTTACAAAGGAAGTTCATGTAGATATCTCAAAGCTTAATGGGACGCGTCAAAAAGAAACTTTGAAATTTAAATAATTTGTAATATTTCCCATCAAGACACAAGGTTTTACAATATCAACCCAACAGCATTTGATTTTCATTGAAAAATAATGATTTAATTCTTATTTTCATTAAAACATGTGATCATGTCGTTACGTGTAAATTTATTTACTTTGATAATTCCCGATCTTATTTTTGTTAATTGTTGAGCTGCTAAGCCTTCGGAACATTACAAATCAGACAAACAGGAACTGAAGGAGGAGATATCACTATAGAACTCTGCAAGTGTATTAAACTTAATAGATATCACTTCAGAATAAGTGTGCAAGATTATATGAGTTTTTTTTATAGTTATCCATTTTTCATAATACATATTATTATATCATTAATATAATCTTAAGTAAATAATTAATATAAACAAATTAAAAAGAAAATTTTTTGTACTGATATTTAATAATAATAATAAATACCCTTTTTTTGTATTACCAATTTAGAATATTGGATGCACTGGGTGTTCAGTCAACTAATTTAAATCAAGTATTTTTTTTTCAGTATCCACGGAATACAAGGTGAAGGTATATGAAGTTACGGATAACTGGGTTGATGCATAGGTTATATAATTTCTTTCACGCTACTTCATTCCTTTATTGCTATCTTACAAACTTTATTGCTACCTTATAAAATTAATTTTTATCACATTGTCTTGTAGAAGGAGCAATTTACATTACAATAAAACTAAAAGCAGATAAATATTGTGCAAGAATTCCAAGCGGAATGAAGAACAAGAAGCCAATTATGTTTCTTATATTTACAATAAAGGAATATATCAACTACAAGAACTTTAACTAACACAAAATTTTATTTTTACATTATAATTATATTTTTTTAAATTAATAAAAAGCTATAAGATTTAATGTTTCAACACTAAATTCCGAGTGAATAATCAGAATTTTAAAGATATAGTACAATTAAATATGTTAATAAACTGATATTTAAATAAGCAAGTTTTTAAAATATATTTTCTTTTTTATAATTATATCAATGATACTTAATATAAAACAGTGAAGTAAGTGATAAGAAATGCATCTGATGTATACATAATACCAATGGGATAAAATAATATATTGTTCATATTTACAGATCAATTTTATAAGAAATATATATTTTTTTAATTTTATATAAAGATTCAATCATTACGTAATCTTTTACAAAAGAAAAATGAATTAAGTAACTGTAAAATCTTAAGACATTTAGTTGATTCATGAACATAAGCAATTGTGGTTATTTTTGATGATAAAGTTAGTATTAAAAAAATTAAAGATAAAGAAATATAATGGTTAAATAAAAGGAGATAAGAAATAAAGTAAGATTTATTTTTAACTTAATATATAGTATTTTTCTTAAATTTAAGACAAAAATAAAAAACTTTATATATAAAAAAAAAACAAAACAGCATCCTGATATTTCGTCTTCATCATAATAAAAAAAAAATTAGTTTAAAAATAAAAAAAAATAAAGCATATACTATTTTTTGTAAGAAGAGTATTATAATCTAACTTTATCTTACCTATAATCCAGTTGATGTCATAACCTAGTAGATTATAATCATCTAAAACCTTAATTTTACAAGTATTTTAATGATTTTTGAATCAAGAACTTTAGAACCTTTAATAATCCTTATAAAAAGATATTTGTGTTATAAGTATTATGATATAATAACTATATATGATATCATATAAAAATTTACTCTTAAATTTTGTAATTACATGTGTTATACAAAAATCATTTGAAAGATCTTTTTTAATGTAAATCACTAAAACTTAGTTAACATCGTTAACATTATTTATTTTATTTATCTCATTTACATAGTTTATCTAGTTTATTTATTTTATTTATTTTCTTTAGTTTATTTATTATATTAGTTACTAGTAATTATATAATATGATCATATTATATAGTTACAGGTGACTTGAAACAGGTTATATAGAAACACTATAATCTAACAGAGACATTATAATCTAATATACAAGAGGGACAGTCCTCTAATTACACAAAATTCCAAATCTAGTAAAGAGATAATACATTGATTGATTAATAAAAATCGCAAATTTTGATAATGAAATCACATGACTTCAAAACCCATCACATTAAAAATTGCGAATTAGATAAACTAATAGTTATAAAATGTATTTATTTCACAGTGTAATAAACCTATTGAAAATGTGGTTATAATCATGTAATTAAAAATGATTAAAAGGTAAAAAAATATAACAAAATAACAAAATGAATTAAATAATTTTTTTTACAAATTTAAAAATAATTCTTTTGTGTGTTCTAATAAATTATCTACTGTTATAATATCATTCATTGTCTCATCTATGTTATTCATTATTTTCAGCTGTATTTTTATTATTTTCTTTAACAGATTCCTGTTTATCTGATTTTTTCATTAAACTTATTATAAGAGTATCAACATTTTTCTTCACTTTCATCTTAAAGATATCCTAAACATATCAAACATTTAAATTGATATCTTTGTAGGTAATGGTTATGGTAACCATGCCTACATGTAAGAACAATTCTATCAATCAAATAGTTAGCATATTTACAATACAAATAATCATAAAAAATGGTGGTATTAGGTTATTTAGAAGTAACAAAGCCATGTGGAAAATTACAATCGTTCACTTCATAATCTAAAGAAGGCAATTTATATGTGTTAATTAAAGATGGTTTCCATAATTATTTTTAAAATTTTTAACTAGTTGCAACTGAAGTTGCAACACTTTGAGTTGCAACTATTTATAAATTTTTATATTAAAATAAATTTATAAGGAGTTGCAACTTAACTTCTTAATTATGATGCCCATCTTTAGTGTTAATACTATCATATAAAGATTTAATAATTGAAGAATACATATGACATGCTTGATATATTTTCATAAATATATTTAAAAACTCTATAGCATACTTCTGAGAAAAAGTATTCAACTGCTTTGGTGTATATGAATATTTAATAGCATTTATGAAATGCTATTAGAATGCATTATTATCTTATTATTGAAAAATGAAATATGTCTCTTTCTGCAATTGTTGAACTGCAGAAAACTTAACAGTATGTCATCATATAATGCTGTAGATGGTTTTGACAGGACAATCACTTAGAAAATCAAGGTTATTAATAATCATGTTAATTATTAGATAATTAATCTCCATTCAATAAAAAACATCAGAAAAAGTATTAATGAAGTACATTTGTAATTTTTCTGATCAAATCGAAGGAAAAGATTACTTTAGCAATGTATATAAGCTTTTTGTAAGCAGGCCAATTACCTTCTTGATGGTATACTGCATAAATATCAAGAGTTAAAGAAACTAGATTGCTCAGTAAATCTATCAAATAAAGAAACTTAATATTCTTGCTCATATGACCGATTTTTGAATAGACAACCTCAGCTATATCAATTCACACTATACATACGATATGAAGAATTAAGTCAATTCTCTATAATCATTTGCGTCAAATATATTTTTATAAATATTGTTAAAGAAAAACAAATTCTGTAACAATGCGAACTTGCGAGCATTTAAAGACATATGAAGAGAACTCATCATAGGTAAAAGAATACAATAAAATTAGGAATAGTTTCATTGTTAACAAGAAGCTATTATACAATAGTCTTATGAATTTAGAACTGTTCAGTTTAATCTGCAACAATAGGAATAGCATAGTTGGAAAGATGTTTCTGCATCAGGTTTTGATTATATACGATTTGCAGAGCTTTCATATATTCTACTATACCTTTCAATCATTTTCAACAAAATCGAAAAAGATAACATTATGTATATGTCAATTGTTCTTTTCCCTATCAGTCTATCATTATAGTTGTGTACCAATAGTCTGTCTATAACCTCATCATTAGAGCACCTTTTTTCTATACTATAATGTCTACGATTATGATATGAAATACTAAAATCTATGATAAATTATGCTTCAAGATGTCTTGTAATCAATTTGCTATCAATGATCTTTGGATTGATTGCTCCATTTCATGGTATTGCAGATATTAGACATGAATTTGCTATGATCGTTGTCATATATGCTATGCTGCTCAAGATATATTGATAGTATCAGGTTATCTTTGAACATGAATATTATGATAATCGTTTATGTTTAAAATAAACAAAGTTTTCAGATATTTTGCAAGGGCTTTCTCTACATATTCTCATGTATATCAGAAACTATTTTCTTTTTACAATCTATTGATCTCGATGTTGTAGATACGTCAAGATTAACCATCATATTCAGACCTTTATTGCTTATACCTACTAAATCTAAATAAAATCTAAAGTCAAATTTGAACGAATTAAATTTCATATTATGCAGTGAAGCAAGTAGATGACAAATTAAACCATAAATTTCATCATACAGTTCATCATTTGCTCATTAATTTCAAGTGGCTGAGCTACTAAATAAAAGTAATTAAAGAAATCTTTCAAACTTGATTTAAAATCTTGAATTATTCTTCGTATTTCGTCAAATGTATATATTAGCTCTTTTTTATCTAATTGTTTTCTTTTGTAAAGGATCTTTACCATTTTCTTGATTGCTCTAAAGAAATCGATATTATTGATATTCATACTCACCTCTTCCTCCTTTTTCTCATATGTGATATTTTCGTTCGTGATTTTTACTCACTTAGGATCTTTTTTTAGAGGATTTTCTACAAAATGCATATAACATATATTACATAAAACAATACCTTTCTCTCACATTACATTTATTAAATCTTTACTTTCAGTTCTTTCCACTTTTCTCTCTTTAACAAATGAAATTTAAACAAATTAGTAGTTTAGTATTCTGCATATTTCTTTGTCCCAGATATGTCTTTAATATGTAATAACTATGTAAAAATATGGGATTAACGAGAATTAAAAAAATATATCTAACATGTGAGCATTTAAAAAAATATAATAATGCTAATTTAGAGAGGTTAGACTATAGTACACGAAGTATAATGTCATTATAACCTGATTTTCAAGAATAACAGTCAATATTAGAAGCAATAATTAAAGCAGGATATATCTTTGAACATTACCAAAAATTCCATTATAAGTGCAATTTTATAGAGCAATACTGGGATTTTGTCAAATGAGAAACCAGACAGTTATGCAGTTATAGTTTTACAGACTTACTAAAAAGAGTTTCAGAAGTCCTTATTGATATTCCTATAACAACTATTCATAAGTTTGCATGCAAGTCGTAGAGATATATGAATACATATGATAAAGGATTAATAGGTAAAGCTGCTGAGTAAGTAGTTAATAAATACAAATCGCATCATCAATTACTTAAAACAATTAAAAGATTGATAGATTGATAGGTAGGTGGATTGTAGTTTTATTTTGTCACTATTAATAGTTTTTCTTTAATAGTTTTTTTTAAATTAATGGGTATTTAACATGAAATTACAGTGGCTTTTAAAAGAAATGCAAGTAGAGTTACTTGCCTTTAAAAGCTTATAGCTCACTAATTACAAATGTTAGAGATATGATTTTGTATTTATTTTAAATCTCAAAACCCATTCAATAAAGATTTGAGATGCAATTAATAAAACCAAATTTGCGCAATTTAGTGATCTATATTAATTTATTTTACTTAATGAAGTTTAAGTGTAGAAAAATTTTTTGATAGACTGGCTACTAAAAGGCCAATATAGTATTCCAATTCTCCTTAATGCAGCAATTCTAATAAGCTAAAATTCGTCAAAATCAGATCAGTTTTTTTTTTTTTTTTAGACACAGTAATATAATTTTATTAAATTTAAATTTAAGAAATATAAAGTAGAAAAATTAAAATATTATTTATATAATTCAATGATTTAACATAAACAAAATTATAGTCTAGAGACATTTCAAAAACCTATAAAAGACCAGGTCTTCCCAAACCAGCCAGTTATTTTATCGAGTTCAAAAACAAATGTATAATTGTTCTATCATGACTGTTTATTAAAGTAAAAAAGTTTGAAAAATAAAGAAGAAATTAAAAACAACTAGCTATTACTGATCCAAGAAGAGTGTTAATCTCTATCATATATTATAAGTAGTCTGACTAAATCAATTCAATTGGTAAAGATAGGTTGGTTAGAAAAAGAAGAGAAATTAATATATTAATTAAATGTGAATGTAAAAGTTCTATTATATTTTCTTTTTGTTTATTTGAGATGTGTAATAATTCTTCTTTTTCAATCATGAGTTCACATTTAAGAAGCCAAATATCATTATGAGTTTGATTATAAAGATACATAGTAGTATTTAATAGAATATTAAATGTGTATTTTTGTGAGTTTATAATATATTGAATGTGATTGAAAAGGTTTGATAGAATAATACCTTTAATTAAATCAATAAAAGTTAAGGAATCATTTCTAAAAATAATAGTCAAAAGATCATCAATATCTAAATAGTAGATTAAAGAGATTGAAGGAGTAAAATGAAATAAGGTAAGTTAGTGAAACAGGAAAATTTTGTACTATCTATGATATCTATCATGATTGGTAAACTAGAAATATATAGTCAAATATAGTCAAAAGTTACATTTGCTTGAGTACAGCAACAAAATTTCCATGAATCATGATAAATGTGTTTTTATGTAAATTTTAAGAATTCTACTGTAAGAAGTTGTTTGGTTAAATATTTGATTTTATGCTGTGTTGTTTTGAGTTATTGAAAATAGATAAATTTGATTTTTGATATCTTTTCAAATTCTTAAAAGTACATAACCAGTTTATATGAAAATATTTGTATTTAAAGTTTCTTTTTAAGTAAAAAAAATCTATAAATCCTTGTGTTTTTGCAATTGTTTTCATAAAGGATAGAATTGGATTATTAATTATGAGGTTTTGAAATTTAGGAAGATATTTAGCGTGAGGGGTATTATCAAGATTTAATTCTAGTAAAATAAAACATCTTTGACATGTCAACATATTCATTTCATTTAATTTCTGATTGTACTTTTACCTTTACAAATTTCACTTGTAAGGGTTTAATATCTATTAAAAAGAAAATGTACAACCAATATATGTAAAAAGTGATTTTGAAAAGAAGAGTAAAGTAATTTAGCATGTTGTATTTTTTGATCTTTTTATAAGTTTGAATTGATGAAAGACTATCTGTATAAATTATAATATTAGAATATAGGGGAGACAAAAGTATAATTAATAAAATAGCTATAATTTTAGTATAAAATGAATTAGATCAAATAGGAGTAATAGCAGTTGAGAAAGAAAATTTTAAATTATTATTTTTAATAAAAGCTAATGCTAAACTAAGATTAGTAAATAAATTATTAAAATCAAAAAGGTGAGAACCATTTGTATAGAATTCTGAAATTTGGGAGTTGTTTAAATGTAATAAATAAAGTTGTTATTAAAGGTGTAAAAGATGTTGATATGTATTTTAATTAACAATTAATTTTTTGAGAAAATTTGTATTATAAGAATAATTTCTAGAGATTTCTATGAATTGTTATGGAGAGGAATTAATGTTGTAAAATTTATTATGAAGAAAAAGGGATTGATCAGAAAGTGTGAATAGAGAGCTTCTAGGTAAGTAAATCTGATCTATTAATTTTGTATTTATACTTTTTAGGTTATTAACATTAATTATATTGAGTAGACCATAATTTACATAAAAAGCACATTTGAGATCTGAAATATTTGGTAATGTAATAGAAGAGTCAACCGCAAATCATATGACAACAGAATAAATCACCTGATCTACTACGCCAAGTATCTGCCATATCTGCCAATTCTGGCAGATCTGTGAAATATGCCAGTTCTACGCGATATACCAGAAATATAATATATGCCAGATATCTGAGAAATGGCAGATATCTTAGAAGTAAAGGTTACGCAGAAACCTAGATAACGCCGGAATCTTCTTTTTCATTAATAATTAATTAGCATTAATAATCGATTACATATCTTATGTT
>CAMKVN010000519.1:0-27430 GCA_946474995.1 Funneliformis geosporum | reverse complement strand
TATATTATGTTAACATGTGATGATCGGCATAATTTTGGCCAAACAAACTGGCCGGATAATTTTGATCGCCCTCTGTAAATATAAAATCAGTAACTTTTTATGTAATTTATATTTTTTATCTATAAATACAACATGTTTTCCTATAATACTCTTTTTATATATATATGTATCTATATATCTTCATGATTTTCATATAAAACATTTTATTTCAACTAATAAAATAAAATTTAATGCTTTTAAAATAGTTTTTTGTAATCTATTTCATGTATAATCATAATAATCATATATATACCTTTTTGCTACTCTCAATATATTTAAATAAAATTTAATTTACAATGAAATTTGTGATAAAATATATATTTATGCTAAGTTTCCTCAATTATTGTTTCCAATTCTGATTTTATGCAAGAAAATCTGGTTGTAAAGACATAATTTTATGTATTCTTGTTGAATCTAGATCACAGATAAATTAGATTGACTTAAAATTTTGTGTGAGTAATTATCCAAAATAAAAAGGGGGTATTTTGTTTTTTTTTACATAACTGACTATCAAGATGCAAACCATCATATCATAATCCTCTTTCAATTAATACTTGTTTAATATCTTTAGGTTGATTTGAATATTTTGAATGATTAAAAGAAAATACCATTGATTGTAAAGTATTTTCTGACTTAACCATTTTTTAGCAACTAATTTTTTATGAGAAATAGGTGTAATGCAGCTTGAGCTTGATATGTAAAAATTTTTAAACAAAAATTGAAAATGAAAAAAAAGGATATATGGGGCCTTTGCAATAGAAAGGGGGGAAACTGCCGGGAAAAATTAATTTTACTTTATATGCCAAATATGATTTTTATGCTGAAATATGTTTAAATTTAGCATTAACTCATTTTTGATTTTTCCGGCTGTTTCCCCCCTTTCTATTGCAAAGGCCCCATATGTTTATAACTTGAATAGATATAAGCGTTAGGGAATGTGATCATTTTTGTAATATTATACAAAATTTACTTATTCTCAAATTTTCCCTATCACAATAAGTTTAATAGCTTTTGATATTTCTTTCAGAATTAATTGTTATTATTATATTTATTTTGAAATTAATTTAAAAAGGCCACATTGTTATAGAGATATAAATTACAATAGATAAATTTTCTCAGTTTTTTATACGAGAAATTTTAGCCAATCAAAATCCATTGAAAAATAAAGTTCAATAAACTTGTTGATCTACTTGATTTTGCTGTTGTGTAATTGTGTAATCTATAAAACAAGTTTAAATAGGATAATTGGTATTTAAAAACTTTTTCGGATAATAATGTCTAATTATACTAAATATACTGATGGTGGATACGAAGTTCGAGGAACAGCGAACGCAAAAGAACAAAATCGAAGTGTTAAAAATGATAGTTTTCTGGAAATGGAGGGTAATTCAAAAAAGCATTCTATGAATTCTATTAGATTGTAAACCAATTAATTTTTTTTTTAATTTTCTTGAAGCTGCCATGCGACAAATCAAAGCAAAATGGGAATTTATGACAAGCGAAGAAGTAAGCATGTTAATTTTTATTAAGTTAATTCTAATTAATTTACTTCTAACATATTTTTATAATTAATAGTTTAATCCCGTTCCACTTGCTTTGGAATTACTTGATGGTAGTTCTCTTGGCAAAGATTACAGATTATTTAAGCAAATGAAGGGTCAATTAGACAAAGCTCTTCAATATATTGTTAATGGTATATAAATAAGATTAATTAATTATTTGATTATGATGCTTGGATTTTAACTTTAATTCATTATTTTGTGTTTAGATTATTATCAAGGATTTAATAGTTCAATTGGTACATTTGGCGGAGTTATGCAAAATATTGGAGGTAAGTTTAACGTATTTGCTTGGTCTTGCAATTTCTTAATATCATTTTTAATAATATTTCGGATTTAAATTAGATTCTCAGGAAAGAGTAAAGGAAATGAAGTCGCAACTTAAAACATGTAAAGAGATGTTAATGTCAAAACGTTCAGATCTCCTTCAATTATGGTTCCGTAGTCAGCAATATAAAGAAATGATTCGTATATTAGATCAAATGTAAGCATATAGCCGTTTTGCTATTAAAATCGCGTTATGTATTACGATGATTTCTCGCGACTCTATTTTAATAGCAATGATCACGATATATATATATATATATTTTTTAAAAAAAAGATGTATATTATTTATTCATTATTTTATTTTTATTTTTTTGTTTATAGTGAGGAATTTAAGGAAACTCCAGAAAAGCTGGAAGTTTTGTTAAGGGATAAACATTTTCTAACAGCCGCTAAAATGCTTTTGGATGCAATAAAGTCTTTGGAGAAGAAAGAAATGATTGGAATTGGAGCTTTATCAGATTTAAGGAGATATCTTAAAGCGCAACAAAATGTAAGAGTAAAACCAATGATCTTAAAATAATGATTAACGTTATTAAGTTTCATTACCATTACCGTTACATTTAGTCACTCCATGAGGTTTTAATTGAGGAATTACACAATCATTTATATCTTAAAAATTCATATTGTGATAGTAGATGGGTAAAATACACTAAAGATCAGAAAACGCGTATGTATTTAAAAATTATTTCTTTTTAATTATTTTTTAATATATGACTTGACGTTGAATATGTTCATATGTACAGTGCCTTCACCGCTAATGGAATGGCAATCTGGAAAAGAGACCCGCATGATAAGTTATATGACCTTAAAGAATAAGAAGAATTTACAAGGTAGGCAAAAAAAATCCTTAAAACAATTTTTTTTTTATTTAAAAATATTAAAGGACGATTAATAAATTATATATAGTCAATACTGGTCTTACTATGAGCATGCCTCTTAGCCCTAAATCGCCTAAACCCTTAAATAATAACATAACATTTAATGATGAGGATGAAATGGTAAGTGACATAAACGTGAAACGTGTATTTCTTTCAAAAGATTTTTATTAATTTATATAAATATTATAACAGATCGTAGAAAATCTTGATATAAATCCTGAGACTGACTCATTCTATTATTTGGAAATTTTAATTGAATCTCTCTCTACTTTGAAAAAATTACCACAAGCTCTTGAGGTATTATTTTAATTTATGTTATAATTGCTATTATATTGTATGTATTGCTAATTTAATTGGTTTATTAGACTATAACACAGAGGATTCCAATAGAATTATATCAATTAGTTGATAAAACAATTTCTGAAGTGGAAGAAAGGTATAAATAATTTAATTTATATACAGTCAATTTTCAATAATAAATCATATTATCGAATTTTCTATGCGTTTATTACAAGACACAAATCGTTTTAGAGATTTTATCTTCAGTTATCAAGTTTGACTATAAATTATTAATTTAATTTTTTCATTTTACTTTAGGAATTCTGATATTTTTAGTCAAAAGTCAAAGATAAATGATGTAGCGGATATATTCTCGCTAGATTATCCCGAGAACGATGCTCAAATGGAAATATTAAGAGATTTACTTTGGACTCTATATTCTAAATTAGATGCTGTATTACAGGGTCATAGGTTCATACTCGAAATGGTGGATAAGATAAGTAAGGTTAGAGTCGTTATTTAATTTACTATATTTCTCTCGAATTCAACCAAATCTTAATGTTTATGTTTTTTTTAGAGACCAGAGTATCAAAAAAATGGTGGGTGCCAATTATTTTTACTTTCTATTTTATTATATGAATTACTTGGTATTCACACATCATTAATTTTTTATCTAGATTCACAAAAGTTCAAGATGCATTCTTTTATTGAGATTTGGAAGCCTGTACAAAGTGAGGTATAAAAATAATTATATAACTTATTGTTATATTAGTCTAATTATTTAATTAACACCTTTTCATTCTAGGTTCGCACGCTTTTACGTGATTATATAACAGAAGATGAGAGAGTATCTATTTCTGAAAATACTTCTGAGGCGTCCATTCAGGAAATGATAAAAGACAGGCGAGCTCGTGACGCTTCCAAGGTTTTTATTATCATTAGTATCACTGAAAATAAAATTATTATGTTGTTAATTTTATATAATTTTTATTGTAGCAATTATTTAGATTTGGTGATTCAGATACAACGTTAAATGAAGAATTAAATAAACAATATAAGAGAGATATTTCAACAGTACTTCAAAATTCTATGCCGGAAGTATTTGCAAAAGTACCGGATGAAAGACAATTATCTGTATTTGTAGTCGATAGATTTGCAAATGCAAACATAACGGCAGGACATAGACTTGTTATTAAACCTGATGCATTTAATGTTTCAATTATATTTAAACCTACACTCGCGTTTTTAGATAAAGTTAAAAAAATTATACCATCAAGGTAAATTATAAGTCAAAGATACAAATATATTAATATAATACTAATTAATTTAAATCAACTTATTATGTATTTAGTGCGCATCAGTCTTCTGCGGACTTCACAACTTTCTTGGATGACTTTGTATTTAATGTTTTCTTACCGCAGATTGGGGATAAAATATTTGAAATATTTCGTCAATCCACAGCTGGTAATAATTAATTATTATTATGGATTATTATACTTAAATAAATATATTAAATTTTATGCAAATCAATTAAACTAGAATCTGATGCTTTCCAGGAAGATCCAAATTACAAGACTTATTCTGCATTGCCAGTTATCAAGGTTAAAAAAAATTTTTTTAATCCTTATAAGCTTTGAAAAATGTCCTTTTTTATTAAAATATATTTTTTCTTAGAGCGCATCTTCATTGATGATGATTGTAGAAAGTCTTTGTTCCATGCTTTATAATATGGCAAGCCACAAAGAAGAATACAGTAAAATGATCATCTCACTTCTTACACAATATTATGTGAAATGTTTTGAACAATATCAAGGTAACTTTACCTTATGTTATCTTCCCTCTTTTTTTGTATAAAAAAATTTAAACCTAAATAAAATGCATTTTTATTTTTGGGGGCTTTGAAATATAGCAACCGTGTCAAAGAACAAAGGAGAAGGAACTGTAAAAGACGATGCAAATAACCAGGGAATTAGTGCTACTTGGGTACAACAAGATCAATTATCCGAAGTCTTAGGACAATATCCTTATGTAGCTGAAGATAATCTTAAAAATCGACGTAAACGAAAACAACTCTGTGATAAGGTGATTATTACGTATTGATTTATTACTTAAATTATATTATGATTTAACTTTTTTATTCTCATCAGGAAACCAGAATTGAAATGAATTTTAAAAGAAATCGTGAAATTAGTTTAGGACAATTAATTACCGATAATAAGAAATTAACTGCTTTAGCGAACTTTTATCACAGCTTGGTAGGGAATGATCAATTGTGATGATAAATTCTTCGAGTTACTTACTGATTGCTATTAATTTTTGTAGAAATGGTTTGTTGCAAAAATTTGGGAACTTCGTGGCAAAGATTCGAAATCAACAGGCAACCTGCATTCGACTAAAATGGATGATGGAAATTTGGTAAATATGGAAATGCAACGCATTTTTATAGAGTATTATTACATAAATATAGTAACCTTTCATGTTTGATTCATTGTCAGGCCAAAATAAGTCGTCGTTGGTCATCATATGGTGATGTTAATTTTAGTTTAAATGTCGATGATGAAAAGAAGAAAGAAAATGGGGATAAAGAAATTAGCTTACCGTTGACAGGAGAAATGGCAAAGTATGTTGATTTATGGCTATTTTTAATTATCGTAAATCATACGTGATTATTTTTTTAATTCATGAATTTGGAATAGTCGATTTGATGCCCTATTGGCTACTTTTCAACAATTGGCTGAGCAAAACTTGTTCACTTTAAGAATTGAACTACGTTGTCATACTTTGCATTATCTTGATAAAGCGATGCGTGAGGTAAATATATGTTTTTGACCTATAATAATATTTATCAAAGCTATTTATTTTTAAACCATTCTCTCCATAATTGTAGGGTAATTATCAACTCGAATATGAAGCATACGAACCTGATCCATATGTTTTAACACTTAATGCTGACATGGTAAAATTTAATGAGAGCATCGCATCTCATTTACCAACGAAAGAACATAAGTAAGATAGATACATATCATTATCTATTTATTTTTCGTTTACTTAATTTCTTAAATTTTAAATTTTTAATTTTTTTCTTTTTTTAATAATAGATTTGTATTTGAAGGTCTTGATGCATTAATGGAACATTCGTTGGTAAATAATGCCGTTTATATAAGAAATTTAAATACTAACGGTGTTATGAAAATGACGCGTAATATTCTTGCATTACAACAAAATTTAAAAAATATTGTTGAAACGCCTGGTGATATTTCATTAGAAAGAGCTAGAAGATATTATGAAATGTTCAACATGGGACCTGTGGTATGTTTCATATTGGATTTCTTTTCGTTAAACCCGCTAAACCACATTTTCTAATAAATTTATTTTTTTCTTTTTAAAATATATATATATATATTTTAGAATATGTTGACTCGAATTAAAGAACAAGGTGCTATATTTTCATTTGAAGAATACAAGATAATGTTAGAAATTATGTATAAAATTGATCCAACGGACATGCAAACTACACCCTCTACACGCCGTGATAGTCCATCTTCTAATAGAAGGTTGTATAATGAAAATCTTTTGGAATTGAATGAATTAATGCTTGATTTCCTATAGTAATTTATTTATATAGCATAATATAGATTTATTTTTTTTTCCCTTAATAATTTGTATCTTTATAATTGAAATTTTTCCATGCCATGAAATGATCATTTATTTTCGAAATAAATAGAATGATCCAAAAATAATGATTTTATTTTATTTATATATATTATATTTATTTTTTTTAAAAAATAATTTTTTTTAATTTGTTTCGTTATAAATTAGAGCATTCCGATTTGTATATATATATTGTCAATAGAAAAATACAAAATGAGAATCGTGAGCAGAAATCATATTTTTACATAAAAAATTTAAAATTTTCCCTTTTTCTAATCGATCTTTATTAATTTTTGAAAAGGGCCAAAATTTACAGATCTAGATTTAAATGCTGGAACAAAAGTTTTTCGCAGCTGCGGGCGCAGAATTTTTTAATAGTAGAAATTTTAGGTTTTATAACAAAGTAATAAATAACAAATAATTAATAAGTTAATTCATTTTTTGTGAAATTTATAAACCTTAAAAATCTTGGGACATAAAACTTCTGCGACAGTAAAATCAATGAAACAATAAAGAATTGACCATTTCTTTGACTATTCAAAGTCAAGAAAGGAAAGAAAGGATGATATAAATAATAGTTTCCATTTTTTTTTTTTTTTTTTTAAAAAATTAGATTTATTTTACTTCATTACATGATTTCCTCTTTTCTTTCTTACCTCTAAAGGTTGGTTGTTGCACGAATTTATTTGAGATAGACATTTAATTGCTCGCACAAAAAAAATTCAAAATGTTTGTTGATTCCGGAGATAATGCACATGCTGAATGACACAAATTCATTAAATAATTATGATAATCTATTGAGAATGAAAAATTTTTTTTAATATATGGGAAGATTGCTAGAAAAATCAGTTATTTTGACTAGTTTTAAAATGCAATAAGAATCTGTCAAATAAAGTTTTCAGATATTCGACTATTCTAAATTAAATATATTTTATTTGTATGCTCCCATTTATCACGTGATAAAGAAAACACGTCTTTTTTTTAACAATTTAATGAGTGATTTCTATGAATTCCAAGCATGTAGAAATACTTTTAACTAATTGAATAGAAATATAGGAATTTGACAAGTTTCTCGGATGACTGACGGTTAATATATTGCATCCTTGATTACAAATATATACAATCTCTATTTCGGATAGATATGATTTATACCATTTTAAACCTATAAAAATATTAATTTATTCTTTAACTGATACTCATGAACGATTTGAAAAAAAGATTTCATTATTCGGGACAATCCAAATCACAAATTCAAAAAACAAAAAACAAAAACAAAATAATAATAAATATATTAATCGGATTTAATACTTGTGTTGTGTTTATAACTAAAGTGTACGCGTTTGTAAGTGAATAATTGGAACACAAAAATTTTCTGATGATATGTCACGTGATGCGATCTGGTATTTCGAAATATAACGACTCATTTTAAAGTTAATTTCTTTATTATTCAATTCACGATTCAAGTTTCCTCAAAACTTTATCCCTTTATTCAAAAATATATAAAAATTCCTTATCCGCAACCAATCAAAAGAATTAAATTCGAACAAAATCTCGGGAAAATAAAATGTAAAATTTTATTAAAGACGGACACATTCTCAAAAAGAAACCACACCACCACTTAACAAAACAATCTTTTGAAAAAATGATTCGACAAGATGGATGCGAAATTGGACGGATCATGTGTCACATACATCTCCCGGACATGTTGGCTAGGTAGCAGGGCGATGCCATGTTCAAAAATTTGAGGATAATGGAATTTTTGAATTTTAACTAATTTTTAGAAATTAAAGTCATTCGATCGCGTCTACTACCACTTTTCAAAACATCATAAGAATCTCTTCTCAAAATAGATATTACTTCTCACTGTACCACAAAATCCATATAAATCCTTTATTAGTCGTACCTTATACAATGATGATTAAAAATATAAATAAAATAATAAACGAGGGCAAATCTTCTGAAACCAACGGTATCTCTTCTTGTATTTGATCTATTGGGTGAAACATGAGTATCGAGACACGGATTACGCCAGAATTACGTTGGAAGTAAAAACATTCCTAATGCAAATTTTTTTATCGCTGACATTTCGATTTGTTATCGGTTATATCGATTATAATAAATAATAATAATAATAATAATACAAATTCATCCTATATGATTCCGGAATTGGGTAGATCCGGGTAGATCCGAAAATTAAGGATGAATTCGGAGGTGTTACTATGTTAATATCCGAATTTGGTTGAATAGTACAAAATGAATCCGGAGATTTCACTAATTTTGACGAGTAACTACGATACGGATTCTAAAGAGTTAGTTACCTCCGCGAATTAATCATCTTAGTTACAATTATTCAATTATTCAGGAGTTAATTCCTTGAGTAATCAAACGGTTGGATATACCATAATTCCGTTATCACAATGACATCAAAATAAATAATCAATAAATTTGTACGATCGAACTTGCTTACATTTGAAAGGAAATTAAATTTGCGGATGACGCGAAATTTTTAACTATCCCATCTTGGTTAGATTATAATTAATGGTTTATTACGAGAAACCGACGCGTAAAAAAAAAATAATACACGATATTTGCGATATTTGAAAGTCCTTTGCCCCTTAAAATGATTAGTATTCTAAAATAATATATATCAATCTGCTAAGAACATCGACAAATCCCGAGTTTCAAAGTATCAAAATGAGCTTTATTAATTCATCGTTAACTCATCACATACGCGTCGAACTTTTTTTAATCAGCAAAAAAAAAATGTTTAATCGTTTAATCGAAATACATCAAAAAGAGGGGAGGTTTTAAAAAATAAATTTAATAAATAATATAGATAATGATTTTTTCGTACGACAAAGCTTTTCGAACAATTTGCATCAAATTTTTTTTTTAAAAAAAAAAGGGGCGTTCTAGGCATAAGGTGGGTAGGGTGGTTCTTTGTTTTAAGTATGACCATTTCCAAATTCCTACTTCCTTAAACATGATCAAACCTACATGTTTGCTTTTTGTAAATAAACTGACTGCTGATCATACCCTTTAAAAAATCGAATTTTAAAAAGGAAATCCTGTTTGTAATCGCATCCATTAAAGGATGCCGCCGTTTTAAACATGATAGTTTCTCCCGATATAGTGGGTAACATGGCATGGAATAAATATATTTTATTGTAACACACGGAGAATCATTAAATAATGGGAAATCAATTTTGAAATGGTACCTTAATAATGACGAATTAGTTAATATTCCCCAAAAATTTTAAATGCACGATTTAAATTAAATATTCAAAATAATAAACAACTTGACGCAACCTCATAACAAAAAGGAATTCAGCAGATATTGCGCCATTCGTACATCATGAACTTTTATGGTTTTCCAATAAGATGATTGTATTATCATTCCTAACGCTTGCATTTGCATCCTTGAATCATAATTTTTTTTTTAAAAAAAAGATGATGACTTTTTGTTCTCTGCTATTAAATATCCATGCTTTATCGAGCATTCGTCGGGCGTTTACGAATGAAAATTTACCGATAACCTACCCATATAAAAAGATTTAATTGGGATGATTTTTTTACACAAACATCAAAAGAACCACCAAAACTTACATCATACATAACATACCTCACCGGAGCGATAAAGAAAAATTTAATTCAACACAACCCCTATTTTACTTTAAAAAAAAAAATACGAAACAATTAATATAATTTGAACCATGTTATACTTCAAAGCTCAAGATTTTCATAGGACAGTTTCAGAGTACATAATGAAATCATGTTTGTAAATTCATATCCATTTTTGGTAAATTTTTTTTTTTAGAATCATCATAAACCTTCATTTCAATCATAAAAAAAAAAAGAAAATATAATTTACCGTATCGAAAAACGTGGACAAAAAAAAAAATCAAATAGCAAAAGAGAAAAAATTTTCCTTTCAAATTAGGGTTCAATCATTTTTATTTAAAAAAAAAAATTGCTTTGTCATCTATAAAAGATTTTTTAGTTAAAACCGGATTTTTAGCCACACCAGATTCCGCAATTTCTACCAAAATTACGGAAAATGGAAATCCATAGATTGATATAAACATTTAAACATTAAACCCTAATGTAATTTATCCGTATGATATCTATCTACGGAATTGTGCAAATGTGTAAAAGACCCATTCAAAACAAAATATAAATGGTATCATTGAATTCTTTTATCATCAACACTATAAAATCAGATGATCTTCAAAAAAGTTTTCGCCAAAAAAATCAAAGATTAAGATCCTGTAATATTGCACACAAGTTAGATATCTGACATCATTTAATAAACAAATATACCTGACAGGCAAAATAAATAAGTCATGGAGACCAATGTTTTTGGGCGTGCGATTTTTCGATGCATAAGATGCTTGTTAATAGGTCAAAGATCACGTGTGATTTCTTTTATTTACGTATTACAATGATACAATTGAAACGCGTTACGATAATGTTTACGCGATGTTTATTTAGGCCAACTTCTATTTATTTTTCTTTGTTCTCCCGATTTACGAGATCTAGTTGTTCAATTAGATGATCGAATACACCATGTCGTCATTTGCTCGTGATAGTTGATCCATGCTGGGACATTTCTTGATGGATTGACTGCGGCATGTAAACGAATATGCAAGGGTTATGTTATATATGAAGGATTTTATCCATATCATTCATTTCAACCACCAAAACCTTTACGATTCTAGAACAATCCCCGAATTTCAACTTTTTTTTTTTTTTTTCATGCAAGAATGCTTTCCACTCACATTCAAGATATTTAGCCTAATTACCAATTAAGTATCTTGCAGAGTACAGCTCTTGATAAGGAGAACTTCGTAACTTGAGCGTGCTAGCGGTTACACGAACATGTAATTTGATCTGCGAAATGAAGACTAAACAGCTCGTCGTGGCGCACGTGTTCAACGAATTTTTGGAATCGTGAAAAATAAAAATAAAAAACAATTGTTACACCCCGAAAAAAATATAAATATAATACACTCACGTATATATATATATATACACACATCAATCATTTCTATTCTGAACCAAATTTTTTTCATTATAAAAATTAAGAGAGAGGACAAATTATTTGAGGGGTCAGATACTCCCATTAGGAATAATGATTCGTGTTTTAGTATTCAATCGGTTGTGTTTTAATTTCCATGACTTCCCTTTCACTTTCATTCTTATCCTTCATAGGTTATTAATGGAAATCAATTTGTAAAAAATTTTTTTCTTATTATCCCTCAAACGATACCAAAGATATCATTCCGATATCTTTTATTCGGATTTAATTTGTAAACACGCACGATCTACATCTAGAAAAGAGATGATGACACACAGCTAGCTTATTTGCTTGCGTCTCTTGCATTGGAGTGTTTATTCGAAAGATGTACAATATGTTCATCTGGCCGAAAAAAAACGAGAATAAGATAAAAGTTGATTTTTACAGCTCAAGTACAATGACATAATGTACATATGTACATAATGTACATAATGTGTAACGTACAATCTTTAATCGCGTTTCTACTCAAAAATGATTACGTATTCACGCATTTTATTTTATAAATAAATAAAAAAAAATGCTCTCTATTGTGATACCGACTTATTTAATATTCCTTTTGATTGAAGGAGAAAAACCAATAAATTAATTCCGAAAGGAATGTAAATGTATTTTTTTTTACATTGTGATAGGTTGTTTCGATTTAGATTTTGATTCCTAAAGATTTTTTTTTTTTTTCATTTGCTATCAATAGTAGTATATCTATCAAACTCTATCAAAACAATAATAACAATCATAATAACAACAATAATATGAGTGCAATATAATGTGTGGTCTCGGTAAATTGTTAATTAATATGGATAAAACAAGGGAATAAAAAAAAAATTTTTTTTTTTTTCCTTAAAAAAAAAAAAAAAAAATCGAAAATCACTAATTATTCTTCTTAAAACAATACAATACATTCAAGAAACTATTGTTTCAGTCTCCTTTCTCTAAACTTTTTTTTTTCATTTTTTATTTTTATTTTTTTATTATTTCTGCCTTGTTCGTCTTTTACACATACATCTATTATCACAAAATAACTCTTAATTTTTTTTTTCGTTCTGTCAAAAAAAAAAAAAAAATTTGACCAGCCAATAAGAAAGAATTTTTTGATACGCTTACTTACTAGTAATAATGCCAAACGTTCATTCACTTCCAGAGAACATATTTATTGCAATATTTCGTCATGTACCGATTTCTCAATTACATTCGGTATCAAGGGTATGCAGAGAATGGTCTGTACACGCATTTTCCGTTCTTTACCATCGTATATTTATCACACCGTCAGTTTGGTCTCATTTTATGCAACATCAGATATTTCAAAAATATTCTTCATATTGTAAAGAATTAATCGTATATTCGATTAATCTCACGGAGCAACATAAATCGTTATTATTGGAACATACTCATGATCTTAATAATTTGGCATTATTAAAATGTCATAATTTAGACGAGGATTTCCTATATGATTTTACAAATAAACATTCGACAACAATGGAAAAGTTAATATTATGGGGTCCACGATCATTTGAATCAGGTGTGACGATTCTGACAGATGGATTATTAAGACCAAGTTTGCCGAATATGTTAAACGTTCGTCATCTTTCGATTTGCGCGGCAAACATTTCCGATGAATTTCTATTACTGCTCGTTTCAACCTTAACAACCAATAACGTTCCATCACTAATTGGGTTAGATTTAACTGAATGTTGGAAGCTAACAGCCTTCGGTGTAGCAGAATTATTTTCCAATAATTTATCCTCACTTCGAGATGTCACACTTCAGTATCATAAAGAAAAAGAAATCGATGTGGAATTCTTTGAATTCCTGGCATCCAATTTTGCAACGCATAGATTTGAATATGTGGTCACAAAAAATTATCTGAGATATAAAGTTTTAATCGATTTCGACAAAATCTCTAGAGATTTGAATGCCATAGCAAACGCTCATCAAAACGTGACGGCGGTAACGAGAGAGAACGTTTGGACGGATGATGAAATAGTTGCTAAATGTAACGATTAACATTTAGAATAAAAAACATAGATTTAATATAGCAATCTTGTTGATGTAAATATATATTATGATTGGGAAATCAATTATATATGTGAAAAAAACGCAAGACTCAAAATAGAGAAACAAAAAAAAAAGGAAAATTAATTATTTTCCTTTCTTTATTAATTATTATACTGTATTTGTATTTCAATCTTTACTTAAAAGGGGGAAAAAAGAAAAGAAAAATTAATTTTAGCGAGAATTGTCTTTTTTTTTTTTTTTTTTTTCTTATTTTCTGTAAAAAAAAAAAAACAATATAATTTCGTTCAAAACTCTAAATGACGCATTTTTGATACGCACACGCGACAAACTGAATCACGTGAAGTCACTTATGAATATCATATGTAGACGATTGTAGACGATCCTGAATTATTTAGTAGTTTGTCCAAACTAACATATTTAATTTCGAATTTCTTCATTCTGATGTAATGCTTATTGAACATTTTGTAATAACGAATTTCTTTTTTTCGAATATATAAATCACTAAATCCTCTCCTTGATAATTCGCTACAAATTTTCCAAATTTTCTGTTAAAAAAAAACCAGAGAAAAAAAAGATTAAAAATGTCTGAACAAGTAAAAACAACGGCCGATGAGGCTCCAATGACAAAGGAACGTAAAGTCCCATTAGATCCGGAAGAACATCTCGGAAACGCCGGTTAGTTATTAAAGAAAAAAAAGGTGATTTATTATGTATTACTAATCGCCATAATACATAACCCGATAAATAATATGCATTTCCAGGATTGCCACGTGCTTGTATCGCTGCGTCTCGAGAGCATCCCCAAGGCTCTTCTGGAAGAAAATCAAATAAATCCGCAAGTCTTCAATTTTTATTTTTTTAAAAAAAAAAAAAAAAATTTAATTATTAATATTGCATCCGTGATTAATTTAGGTATTGCAACAACATGTCGAATACTTCGATATTAATGGCGATGGTGTCATTGGACCATTGGACACATTGAAAAGTAGGTAATTCCTACTATATACTATGAAATTTCAATACGTCAAACCGTTCAAATGCTATTACTGAATTTTTCATTTTTTTTTATATTAGAAACCCATGATTTAGGATTTAATATCTTCTTTAGTATTTTCGTCGCTACGGTCATTCATGGTAGCTTCTCTTATGTTACCCAAAAAAGCTGGATACCATTCCTTGGTAACCCATTTTTTAATATATACATTGAAGGCATTCATAATGCTAAACATGGATCGGATTCCGAAACCTATGACACGGAGGTAATGTCTCAACTTTTGCGTAAGACTTTGAAAATATTTCTTTTACACTAATGCAATTATTGAAATAGGGTCGATTTGTTCCCGAGAAATTCGAAGAGATCTTTTCGAAATATGATCGAAATAACAAAGACGGATTGAATTTTACCGATATCATCCATATGATGCATGTTAATGCTAATTTATTTGATCTTTTTGGTTGGTTCGCTACCGCTCTTGAATGGGGAACTTTGTATATGTTGTGTGTAGATAACAAAGGAATTATTAATAAGGAAGATGTGAGAGCGTGTTACGATGTGAGTTATTTTTATTTACATTTTTGTTTTCACATCCATGCACGTAAAAACTGGTTTGGTGAAAAAAATTTTTTTTTTTTTTTGGACTTATTCATTCATGTATAGGGAAGTCTCTTTTATAGAATGTCAAGCCTAAATCAACAAAACAAAGTCGGTGGTTGGCTTAAGCCGGGAATCACTTCTTTAAAAAGTCAAACCGAGGAATAAATTTCCCTCTGCTTTTTCGTTTACTGGATTGGGAAATTTTTTTAGTCAATAGACACATGTGCATTGCTTAATAACGCTATCATGCAAGATTTGTAACCACATAATAAAACGAGTTAAATAAATAAAAAAATCAATGTCATGTTCAATGTTCATCAAAATTTTTTTGCTTGTTTGTTTGCATATACAGAAACAGTTTCTTATCTCTACGAGATTTTTTTTTTGGAGGTTAAAACATGAATCATACAGGAAAAATTTTCGTTGTACAGGAATTGCCAGATTATTTGGGAAATTTTATGGATAAGAAACATCCTATTAGTCTCTTTGCAGATATCATGTGTAAATGGCTTAAAATCTTACAGAAATATTTTTTAAAAAATTAACAAATTACAAAAAAAAAAAAAACTTATTCATGAGGGTTTCGATGTATTATTCATTTATCACGACACAGAAAAAAAATAAAATAAAAAAAAAATACATTTGTCGCCGAAATGATTTGGGTAATTGAATCATTCAAATTAAGTTTTTTTTTTTTTTTTGTAGATCGTTACATTTTTAATCAGGTTTTATTTTTTTTTAAAAAAAAAAAGAAATCGCGATTAAATTTAAATGAAGATAATGATGAGAATTCAACGGAATAGATCACTAATTTCCGATCACTATTGGTCGAGAAATCCTTTTTTTCGAAAGGTAATTTCAACTTTTTGGGTTACGACTTTCTGGTTTCGGTTGTTGATCGGCAGGGTCGATATATATACATTATATACGTTTTTTTTTTATTTAAATAAATTAATTAATTATAACAATATTTATTACCGACATTTATTTTATCAGCCTGTCAATATTTAGAGTATTCTTTTTAACTGATTATTCCAATATCGAGAAGATTGAACAATCCGACTAGCCAATAATATTTAGAGGTTGAAAGTTATTATATACAAATAGGGGGGATCTCATTGAAAAAAATTTCCGGAAATTATATAAAAAATTCCTATTCAACTCGAAAGAAAACGCGTTTTTATTTCTTTTTAGCAACAAAAAATTGACATTTAACATACAGCATATATGAATGGTTATCACAAAAAAATTCCTATTAAGGAAAGACAAAAAAAAATTATAATGAAAATTATAGTTTTGTTTCTTTCGCGGATTTTATGAATAAAGGTTTAAAAACTACGGTAATTAGAATACTATGATAAAATTCGAATCGTGACGACCTGATTCTGTAACATTCAAATTATAATCCCGGTCAAATTTCATCAGAAGATCAAATTTCAGCCAAAAAAGTGCAAATTAGATTCCTCGGCCCAAGACGATCGATCATTTATTTTTATATAATTTAAGAAATTTGGCAGACGGCTAGTTTTTGAAACATTTCATAATGAGATCATTTTCATTAGTTCCCTTTATCCAAAACCATCCGTATTTAGTCATACATTCATTTATAATATTTTAATTGTTCCTTATGCTTTATGATTTCAAACGTACCATTATTCGCTTAAAATAATAATTATAAAAAAAATGCATGAAAATTTGATTGAAATTGATTGGTTTATAAATCAGGTAGTGACGATCAGTTCAGTTAAAATAAGGTTTAATCAGTTCATTCGAAAATGATCGTCGTCTCAAGAAGCCAAATTATTATATCAGGTAGGTCATGTAAATTTTCTTTTGTATTACAAGCAATACTCCTTTCTAGAGTGAAAAACTAGTCCAAAAGCGGGAAATTTATACATGCACACAGCGATCAAACTTTATTTTAAATGAGCATACGATGAATCCAATATGCAAAAAAAAGATTTATAAGAAACGTTGATATGTTATTTCGAGCGATAAATGAACAATTTTTTTTTTGATAAATAAATCAATCATTTCATAGGTCGTTTCTATCTGCTACCCTCTTACACACAAGCCATTTTACATACAGCAAGTCCCGAAATTTCACGGGAAGATTTGCCAAGATCACCAGTTTGGTTTTCAAAACAGTTGGTTACTATAATTGTATCCCATACCGTTATCTCCTAATCGGTTCCATACCAATTTTACGAATTCCGAAGTTTGCTTACATCATATCTTCAAAATCAGCAACAAAAATAGCAGACAATGACAAAGAACATTGATGATTCCTTTGATTCTAAAAATAAATTAATTTATTTAAAATGACATTCTTCATTTGTGAAAGAGGTGTGTATGTTAATCGTATAGGAAACATTCTAAACGAGACGCAGTACAATAACATCATCAAATACCTAATTTAGGCATAAACCAAATTAAGGTTAGGAATTTTTGACTTATATATTTCACCCTTTTCCTTTCCCCCATGAATCTCAAAAATCCCCTTTTACAAAAAAAAAAAATGACTGAAAATTCTTCTAGTGAAAGCATTGATGCGGATAGTTGGGTTGAGGATGGAATTGTCAACCATAATATCATTTATCATGATTACGAAGAATTTCAACGTATTCAACGCATAGATACTATAGATACTGTAGAATCAAGTAACGTGTACAAAGCAAATTGGAAGAGTACAAACAACATTGTTACATTAAAATCTTTTGGGGCAAATAATTGCATTACGAAAAATTTTGTTAATGAGGTAAATACATCTATTATAGCGTTAAGGTAACTTTTAGTAATATTTCATATTCACCTTTACTTTTTTTAGTTACATTTATTACATCAAGTTAATTCTCACGAGAATATCATTCGATTCTTCGGCATTACCAATAGAACAAGTCAGTATTTTAATTGTCATCCTATATCATTATTGATTTTATGTTTTATGATCTCTTTTAATTCTACCAAGAAGCTAACCTACCTCTCAAGTATTAAAAATATTTATCATTTCATTTTTTTTTTGTTGTGTTTTAAATAGATTCAAATTACTTGGCCATTTTCGAATATACCGATAGTGGCACGTTAAGCGATTATTTGAAAGAAAATTTCAAAAAATTGGATTGGAAAGTTAAATTACAATTCGCCACACAAATCGTCAGCGCGGTTTCATTCTTACATCAAGAAGACATTATTCATCGTGACCTGGTGAGTATTTCTATTTATCAATCAAATCCTTAATGAATGCGTGCGTATTATATATATTTTATTGATTGATTTTGATATCATGTTTCACGAAACAGAATTCGAAGAGCATCTTGATTCATCAAAATGTAATCAAATTGGCGAATTTCGGTCTTTCGCGTAAATTGTCAGAGATGACATCAGATCCCGTGATGGCCATTTTCGAAACGTTGTCTGACCTTTCACCGGATCCCGGAACTTTGGCTTATATCGATCCACAATACTTCAGAAAGCAAGCGTTTGCTGATGGCAAATTTCAATATGAAATTATCAAGAAATCCGACGTATACAGCGTTGGTGTACTCTTATGGGAAATCTCATCCGGACGACCACCATTTGAAACTTATAATAAGGATGCGTTATTTTTAGAACTTTTAAATGGAAAGAAGGAAACTCCTATCCCCGATACACCAACGAATTATCTTAATATTTATAAAAGTAAGTTTCATTTCATTTATAATGTTTCATTTTATCATAATCATTATTTATCATTCCCATCTGATTCATTATCATTCTTTCATTTTTGTTGAAATGATTTTAGAATGTTGGAGAGAAAATCCGAACGATAGACCGAATATACAACAGGTCTTTACCGAATTGAAGCAAATTAATTTGAATGAGAAATGGGAGAAATTAATGAAAGAATTGGATCAAATGCAATTGGATGAAGGTACAACAACGGTTATAAACTCAAATGATAATGATTTGATTCATAATGAGTTGTTATCATTACTTGACAAAGCCGAACAAAAAGAAATGAAGAGTGGAGAAATCAGGAATGAAGAAACGAATAATGATTATGTTCAATCCATTAAACAGCTTATAATTTTGAATAACAAAAATGAAGGTGAAACGTTCAACTATTTGTTGGAAAATGAAGATAGGCCGAAGAATGTCATTTCTTTGGCTATTTGTTATCAATTTGCGATTGGGACCGAAAGAAATAAAGTTAGAGCATTCAAATTGTATAAAGAATTGGCTGAAAGAGAATATATTATTGCGATATACTTGCTTGGATTATGTTATGAACATGGAACAGGTATTAAAAAGAATGAAATGCAAGCATTTAGATTATATAGAAAAGCATCCAAGAAAGGTTGTGTTATCGCGACATATAGACTTGCCACGCTTTATGAGGAGGGAATTGGAATCGGAAAAGATCAGACCAAAGCATTTGAATTATATCGAGAAGCAGCCGCAAAAGATCACGTTGATGCAATATATAAGCTCGGAATATGTTTTGAATATGGCAAAGGAACAAAAAAAAGTGATATCCAAGCGTTCAAATTCTACGTTAAAGCAACCAGAAAAGGTCATATACCAGCAATGTACAATCTCGGTTTATGCTTTGAGTACGGAACGGGAACAGAAATAAATGAAAGTAATGCGTTTGAATTATATAAAAAAGTGGCCGAACTGGATCATGTTCCCGCAATCTACTGGCTCGGGGTATGTTTTGAAAATGGAAAAGGTATTGAGAAAAATGAAACTATAGCATTTATATTATATCATAAAGCAGCCGGAATGGGTTACATTATTGCGATGAACAAACTTGGAATCTTTTATCAAGAAGGGATCGGAATTGCCAAAAATGAAAATGAAGCCTTTAAATCATATGAATTGGCGGCGAAAAAAGATCACGTTCCTGCAATATATAACCTTGGATTATGTTATGAAAATGGTATAGGAACGGAAAGAAATGGGATCGAGGCGTTTAAATTATATAAAGAAGCGGCCGATAACGATCACCTTCCTGCAATCTATCAACTCGGACTAAGTTATGAGAATGGAATTGGAACGAATACAAATAGAATCAAAGCATTTCAATTATATAAAAAAGCAGCCGATAAAGGTCATACACTTGCAACCTACAAGCTTGGACTATGCTATGAATACGGAAATGGAACTAATAAAAATAAAATTGAAACCTTTAAATCATATAAAAAGGCGGCTAAAGAAGGTCATGTCGATTCAATGTATAAGCTTGGATTTTGTTACGAAAATGGATTAGGAATAAAGGTGGATGAGTTTGAAGCCTTTGAATTGTACGAACAAGCGGCTGAGAAGGGTCATGTTCTCGCAAAATATCAACTTGGGTTATGTTATGAATATGAAATAGGTACAGAAAAAAATCAAGAATATCAAAGGATAGCTCAAGGAAGTTGTGACTTGATATATTACCTTGGAAATTATTATCAACGGGAAACGAGAACTAAACATGAAATTAAGGCATTGGAATTGTATAAAGAAGCTGCTATTGATGGTCATATACCTGCAATATATCAACTTGGATTATGCAATGAGAATGGTATAGGCACAGAAAAAAATGAAAAGAAAGCGTTTAAGTTATATACAGAAGCGGCAAAAGCAGATCATGTATCGGCAATACATAAACTTGGGTTACTTTATGAAAGCGGAATTGGAACCAAATCAGATAAATTTCAAGCACTTTATTTATATAGATTAGCGGCTAAGAAAGATTATGCTCCTGCAATATACAGTCTTGGTTTATGTTATGAGTTTGGAATTGGAACGGAAAAAAATGAGATCGAAGCATTTAAAACATATAAAGTAGCAGCTAAAAATGGAAATGTTACTTCAAGATATAAACTTGGATTTTGTTATGAATATGGAATAGGAACGAGACAAAGTGAAACCAAAGCATTTGAATCATATAGAGAAGCAGCTATTAAAGGTCATACCGACTCTATATATTATCTTGGAAAATGTTATCAACATGAAATAGGTACCGAACAGAACGAAACAAAAGCTTTGGAAATATATAAAGAAGCGGCTAGAAAAGGTCATACTGATTCAATCTATTGTCTTGGAATATGTCATCAGTATGGAATTGGAACGAAAAAGAATGAAAAGAAAGCATTTGAATTATACAAAGCAGCGGCTAAAAATAATCACGTACTTGCAATATCTCAGCTTGGATTATGCTATGAAAAGGGACTTGGAACTAATAAGAATATGGTTAAAGCGTCTGAAATGTATAAAGAGTCTACAAGATATAATAACTTAACAAAGAAATATACAATTTGAAATTTTATATATTTTAAAATATCGTACGTTTGCTTTTTCTTGTAAATTATAAATATGTATATTCAATTATCTTCAATTATAGTAAATAAATAAACAATTGCACATTTATGTGTATTATATTTAAAAATGAAGCATGTATTTTTAAATTCATTAAATTCTGAATATACAAATTAAACTAACACTAAAGAGCCGGCATCTATTGCTTTACTTAAAAGAAAAGAGAAATGTAAGCTTTTATTTAGTTAGTTCATTATTAAATAAAAGAAAAATATATAGATGTCACGTCAACAGCAATTTCAAAGATCGCCTTTAAATTTGGTATTTATTTTTTTTTTAATAAATAAAAAGACTTTCATTTCTTCTCAAGAAATAAATTACTTTTGGAGTGTGGAATGCTTCCCGAAGAGTTTCTCATGATGGGACTTACCTCCAGAACGAATTACATAACTGGCAATAAAAATCTTTTTATTAATCACTAGTTTCATGATGCTCCTCATTGTTTAGCTATTCAATGTGTAATTGTGATATAGTGTAGTTTTTAAAACTTCTTTTAAAATTAACGATGATAATATATAAATAAGTATTATACTAATTATAATTTAAATTCATATTTTTTTAGTAAATATATATATATATATTCTAGGATTTATTAGTGGTAAAATTGTTACAACAGCTCCAAAAGTTGATGATTTACGTTAATATTAGAAAGTTTACTAATTCTTAATTCGAGATAATATCAATGAAAACCTTATAATCTTCACAATATAAAGTGGAGCAAAAATGTTCCTCTTTATCAATTTAAGGATCAAGTTCCGTTGATTTATTCATATTTTGAAGGTCATCCCGTAATGGCTGAGCCATAATTCGAGTATTCTTTCAAAGTCCAATGTTAGTTTGATGAAAATATTATCTTATGTCTTATCAAAAATATTTGATTAACTCGAATCTTCTGTCGTTATCCTCATTTTATAAAATAAAAGGTTTTCAATAATTAGATATTCAGCAAGTAAAGGTGGTGATGGCAAAGGAATATGAATGCGATAGTATCATCAAAAGTGGATAAATGAAACTTTTGGAAATTGATAAGAAATGTCTTTATGATGAAATAAGAGAGCTGTTGCAGCCAAACCTTTCCGATATTTGGCATAAATCCAATCTATTAAAACCCAATTTTATAAATATAGATTATTCATTCCATTTTTTAACGCTCTAATATATATATATATATATATTTCTTTTTGCTGGGTTATGGACTTTACCCTTTACGAAAATGGAAACTTGCAGAATTCAGGATATTTAGATATCATTTACAAAATTTATACTTTTTAGAAAAATATCACATGCAATAAAGCTTATTATGTCGTCGAATATTGAAATTTCCTCAAACACATCAAAACCTTCTTCTACATTAACACCTGATTGTATTTTAGAAATATTACAATATCTTGATGATGATAGTTCACTTTTCAGATATATTTTGATTAATCGTACTTGGTGTAATTTAGGGATTCCTTTTACGGAAGTTAGATCTTCAATTATTCTTACCCTTCTCTTATCTCAATGAGCAATCCAAACTTTGTTTGATTCAAAAAAAAGTTATTCAATCAACAGAGTTATCATCATACACAATTTTGGAATATTTCGACATTTCGATTATTCAAATTTCAAAAAGTCCATTGATGAAGTATATATAACAATAATCAATTCTATTACATTTATATATTATCGGAAATCTGTACTCTTGAATTCAAATCTTTAATCATTTCATATGAGAAAATCGAAGAGGATTATGTTGCCGAAACTCATACTTATTGTGCAAGGATGGAAACGAGTTTTGATTATGACGAGGAAGAAGATTATGATGAAGCGCAAGACATTGATGATTTAAATGACATGAAATCGTTGATAATTTGAGACAAATGGGTTACGAAATAGAAAAAAAATATGAATGAATTTGCTCAGTTATTGAGATGTGCTTCCCGGTTACGCATTAGATCTTCTCGAGTTCACTGGAAGCTTTTGCGCTTTGATGCAACAATTTTTTGGATCAAATTGAAAACATTCCTTTTATTAGTGATAAGAAGTTACATTTTATAATTTTGGATATGTTGAAAGCAAGTATGATGGTGACTTTTTGACAACGATAAAATATTGATTTACTTATCAAATAACAAATTAAGTGAACTAAAGATTGATATGAAATATGACTCGTCAATTCGATCATGGAATGTATTGTAAAAACTTACATTCTTATCGATTCATCCCTCACCCGAAAATTTCCTCACACTTGTTCAAGAAACATTGCCTTTATTAAACAAACTGGAACACTTGATTATAATTGAAAAATCTCACACCTTTTCACTATTAAATTACCAATATGAAGATTTTAAATTTAACATGAAGCTTTTGGCAAAATGTTTACCATCTTCATTAAAGCATCTTGGCATTGCTTTTAAAATTGATGAGGATATTCTTAAATTGAGGTGCAAGTTCATACTTTAGATCTTTATCATATGATCGATTATTAAGTATATAGAAACAAGGAATTCTGTTTTAAAGAAAATTGGAGTTACATTAATTTCCGGTGCATTTAATGATGCTCATTCATTTAATAATTATGGTAGGATTGTAGGATTATGGCGAATTTTTATAAATTGGGAGCAAAGGTTCATGAGGTGGAAAATCATTCACATAATTCCTACAGAGATTTCTTTTATAGTACATTCTGATATATGTAACGATAATATTTTATATGAGATCAATATAATTTGGATATAACGATTTTTTTTCAAGAATATTTTATTCAACATAAATGAACTAATTTTTTTTTAAAAATTAAAAGAAAAATCAAGTTATAAAAATACCTGTATGACCAAGTCATTTAGTTTTTCGAAATATGAAAGTGTAAGTATTGATTTTTATTTTAAAATATAATTAAAAATTTAAATGTCAAAAGCCCATAAGATCTTCATACCTGATGAAGGTAAATATAATAGAAATATAAGTATTTTAGCAAATATTATAATCTGTTAATTATGCTTAAAATATTAGAAGGATTAGATGGTATAGAACATTAATAAATACTCTAAATGGATGCTAGGAAAATCAGGTTCTGATTTTTATTGCATTTCAATTTTTGATGATGTTATTCAAAAAATTTCAGAATCTGATTTTCCTAGCAACCTACCTAAATACTAAATTTTTATATAACCTTAGTAATTAATTTCAAAATTTTTCTCAAATTTAGAACCAGTTTCAGATGCTTCCGATGTCCCTACATTAAGAGAATTATATAGTAGTAATATATACTTATCTATTTATTAAATTAAACAATAATATTTTAATCTTTACTTTTTTTTTTAAAAAAAAAAAAAAATAACTTTTATCAATACTTAGAATGTAAGCCATTTAACTTATACGATTAAAATTTAATTAAACATTTTAATTAAATAATATCTAATGATCAATAATACTTTAGAGAATAAATGATCTTAGATTTTTTATATTATAATTTAAATATAACTAATTTTTTAAAAATTATTTAGTCGGTAAGTTATTTTAATTTATTATATATATTTAATTATACTTTTTACTGTAATTTAAACTTTTTATTTATTTAAAAAAACAACTAATCTTTAGATAATAGGTTATTTTTATTAATTATCAGTATTTAATTATACTTATTATTGTAATTTAAACTTAAATAAATTTTTACTTAAAATAATAATTAATTATCAGTTTTTAAAATACATTTTATTATAATTTAAATTTAACTAAATTTTATACTTAAAAAATAATATTTTAGATAATATAGGAGCTGATCTATTAAAATGAGTTACAGAAACCTTTCAACAAAAAACAAGATTTTTGATTCATATTATGGGTAAAATTTTTAGAGGCTATTAGCTTATTAATAAAACAAGTAATTTGGCTGGCAAAAATGCATAAATTTCTGTGTAATGTCAATCAAATATCTAAAATTAGATTTTATAGAAATGATCGACATAAATTTTAGCAATGATCAACAAATGATTGATATATATAAAAAAAAATGCTTTAAAGTATGGTTTTAATAGTAAAATCTCAAAAATTTCAAGTGTTACAAAATTGATGTAACAATATTTTCTTGGTTAAATTATATTAAAACCTTATTAAAAAATCTGCGAAATTTGGAAAAAGGTAAAACTATATCAAAGCTTATAAAAATGGCGAAACTATATCAAAAACTTAGTAAAAATTTAGCGAAACTAAAGGTTTTACCATTTTGCCAAATCCAAAATGAGTTTAAACAAGTAACCTTAACAATGACTTTCAAAAAAAATGCAAGTAGTATTGCTTGCCTTTAAATGCCTGTAACTCATCATATACAAATTCTAGGAATATGATTTTGTATTTATTTTGAACTTCAAAACCTAAATAATTTTCAGTAAAAATTTGAAGTGTAATTATTAAGACCTATTTTGCGCAATTTTAGCAATCTATATCAAAATTTCTTACTTAATGAAATTTGAGTGTAAAAAAAAATTTTCAGTAAGCTGGCTACTCAAAAACCAATACTGGATTCTGATTTTCCTCAGTGTAGCGATTCTAACAAGCTAAAATTTGTCAAAATCAGATTAGTAGATCAGAATCTCAATTGAAATACTCTTCTATTCTTAGTTGTATTTTTGGATCAGTTTTTTAAAGAAGAAATGTATATAAATTTATATTCAGATATTTCAAATATAATTATGAAAATCAAATTATCAAATGAAATTATCAAAATTATTCATGCCTATCTTTACAGATATAATAATATAAATAATATGTTATTATTAATTATTAAATAAAACTAATTTAATATTTAATTCAAAATTTTAAAAAATACTTTTACCTAAATTTCTACCAGTTATTATTGCTTTTATTTCTAATAAAAGATCAAATATCATTATTAATATTGAAAAGTTACATAGAAAATTAATTAAAGAAATTGCATTACAATTCTATCTTCATATTTTATCATTTAATTCTAATGGTACAATTAAATAATTTCAAGTACAACAATCAATTCTTAATACTCAAATATCTGTAAAGTAATTATTTGTGAATCTTTTTTAAATATTAATTTTTCATATCTATTTTAAATAATATTAAGCTATAATTCATATATAAGATTCAAAATATAAAAAGAAAACTGCATGAAATACTATTATATTAAGAGCACATTTATTAATATTTGTAATATGAGTTAATACATACAAAAATCAGGTTTTGATCATATGATTTATATAGTCTCACAGTATAATTTTTGTATGTACTAACCCATATCATCTGTATGATTCCAGTATCTTTTAAATATTATTAACTATAATAATTTAATAATATTTAAAAATATTATTATTAAATTAGATCAGAAAGATAATAATAATACAGCATATCAAATATTTTGTTTATCAAATCTCAAACAATATCTAAAAATGATTATAAAGTAATCAGATATAGAAGAATTTGTTATATATAAATTATTAAATATTATTTAAAATATTTAAATACTAATTTATAATTTTTTTTTAATAGAAGAATTAATAAATAGCTATCTTAATTATGATATTTCTCTTATTGGACGTATTCATATGGGACGTGAGCTAGGAAAATGACCTTCTGAGATTAATTTACCTTTTTTTTTTTTTTTTTTTTTTTTTTTTTTTTGGTTTACAGGGTCGTTATTAGTATTATTATATTATTA
>CAMKVN010000518.1:0-27436 GCA_946474995.1 Funneliformis geosporum | reverse complement strand
TAAAATAAAAAAAAAAGTTTATAAAGATATTGAATTTAGTAAAAAAAAAAGAATTTAAAAAATAATATAAAAAAAAAATAAAAAAAATCTAAAATAATTGTTAATTATAAAATTATATTATAATTATATTATATAAATTTTATTAAAAAAAAATATTATTAATATTTTATTTATTAAAAAATAATTATATTTCAAAAAAAACGTATTATTTTATTATTTAAAATTTAATTTCAGATATCCCAATTTCAGACAAACTTATAATCGAAATTCAGATTCTATCTGAAGTTTAATTTCAGATGTCTTAATTTCAGACGGCCTTGTGACTGAAATTCGATTCTATCTGAAGTTCAATTTCAGATGTCTCAATTTCAGTAGGCCTCGTGACTGAAATTCAGATTCTATCTGAAGTTCAATTTCAGTTATCCCAATTTCAAACAACCTTGTATCTGAAATTGAAATTTAACTGAAATTGGAATGTTACACAGTAGTTGACCAATAAGATTATGTCTGAAATTGGAATTCAGATAGCAAATTAGGGTATCTGAAATTGGAATTCCAATTTCAGTTAACTGATCTTCGGATCTCAATTTCAGACGCCTAAAAAGTATCTGAATTCCAACTTCAGACGAAAATCAATTTCAGTCACAACATCCGGATAAACGGATAACGGATATCCGAAGTACAATTTTAGTATATTAGTTCTAATTGCTATATATAATACTGAAGTAAATTTGTTAATAAATCATCAACTATGCGAAGAATCTTTATTACAAATAATTTATGTTCAAATATTTATTCCTAACCTTAAATTACAATTTGATTAAATATTCAAACGGATAACGGATCTAAACTCTGAACGAAGGAACCGGATTAATTAAATCCGGATGAAACGAAGAAACCGGATATAATAAATCCGGATAGAACGAAAAAATTCAGTTTTATTCGTATCTAATCCGGATTTAAGAAATATCTCCGATTCAAAATTCTAGCTTTCATTCATTTAATTATTAATATGTTCTGAATCCATTGCATATTCACGTTCTTTATTAACTTTAGTACTTAAAGTAACATCTAAGTTGCGGTAGCGTTTAGATCTGATATAGCACAAGCATTACTATTCTTAAAGTTGGAAAGTGAAATAAAAATTGGATAAGATGCGTCTAAAGAACAGCTTAGAAACTTAAATATTTCGTCTAATATAACCATTCTCTGAAATAAATGTAATAAATCTAAAATACGTTGCTTCAAAAATCCAATCTATTGTTAAGAGTTATATAGTGGATTATGGATTGCCAGTTAACCTTTCTACAAAGAAATATTATACAAAGAAAAGACCCGATTATATAGATGATTACCTTACGGAACCATACCATATTTAATGAAAAAATGAAAAAATAAATACTTAATTAAACAAAAAATAAATAAATGAAAAAAATAACTTACCTAATTCAACTGAATGCGATTGAAAACTAGGTAAATAATAAAATTTGCGACGATTAGCATGATCCTAAATTGGAAAAATAAAATAAAATAAAATAAAATGAAGCAAATCGGCGTTGAAACGTTAGATGAAAAAAATCCTTTTCTATTTATATAATAGATTTTTTTTTTTGAAGCATGTCTTAGAGAACATTCAGATTCTCCTACGTTAAATAAATTAATTAAATGGCGTTAAAACGTCAACACTAGCTTAAACTTTATAATCCTTTATATTTTTATAAAAATTATAAAGCATTCCCCTTTTGTGATGGCGTCATTTTTAGCAAAACAAATTCTCCGCTATTCTTTTTCTATCAAAAATATTAAATCACCCGATTTCGTCATGCGTTGATTGTGAACTTTGATGTTGTACCTCTGTTAATTCAATTTCATTTTAATTATGAAATTTCAAGTGTTGACCATTTATATAATACTTAAATAATTTTTTTTTTAAAAATATTGATCGGCACACTTTATTTGCGCAGCAATTACCGGGTAGTCGGGTTGTCGGGTACTCGGTATATGATAAGCACTTGATGATACATTATCAGTAAAAAAAATTTTCAGTTATAAAATGTCACGTGTTATTTTTGATTTTCAATTTACTGAGTCGGCAAGAACTCGGCTAAAAACTTGCCGTGTCCCGTTACTTATAAAAACACAGCTGTCGTGAACTTCGATAATAGATTCTTGGCCGCCGGGATAGTTTCACCGGAACTTTTAAATTGTGTAATGGGATTATAAAAAAAAGAAATTGATTTTTGAAATGTTAATTTTTTACATTTCGTACAAACCTCGCATAAATCAATGGTTTTGTGTAATTATGTTTATTTCGAAAAACGATTGTGTTACCTTTTTTCAACCTTTATTATATCGATTGAGCTCAAACATAATGATTTTGTCTTTAAAAATTTAGATTCTAATGATTGATAAGCAGAACTTTGAAATGTTTTAAACAAATTATCAAATTTGCAATCCCGCTTTCCGTTATTATTGTGATAACTTTTATGCTCGCCCGTTATAAGAACTAAAATAGCTAATAGTTAATTGGATTAGTTCCAATGTCCCTATTTTAAACGAATATAAATAAATTTTGAAAATAAATGCGTGTCTTTTGTTGTAGATTCTAAATTTTCGCCATTTCTTGTGTCATCTTAACGCTTTCCCCCCAAAAAATAAAACAAAAAAACATGTTATTATGACAATAATGAATAAAATCTTACTATCACATTCCTGAAAAGAATACAAATATATTTTTTTTACGACAATTAAACAATTGACAGGTTCCAAGATTTTTCACAATAAATAAATGAAATTTGATTATTTGAAAGGTCATTTCAATTATTAATTGTAGATTACAAACCGAATAAAGATTCCAATATCGCATTACTTTATTTGGCTAGCCCTTTTGGAGTATTTCATGAATTCTAAAATTAGATAAACATGTATTTATTCTTTTTAGTAAGTTTCTCGAAATTTTTAAAAGCAATTCCATTGTAATAATGATTTCCAAAAATTTTAGCTTTTTTAAGAAATGAAAAAAAAATTGAAAAAAAATGCACAATATAAATAGAGCGATGGAATTCAAAGTTTTCTCCAACAATTCATTGAAATCTTTCAAATACATATATTTGTTTGAAAATATTTCTCAATTTTACACAAAGTAATTTCTATTTCTAATAGTATTTTAAAAAGTATCGACATTAAAATTTCAGTATGTCGCAACCTCGCATTCTCAACAAATCAAATTTGGTTTACATACCACTGTCAGTAACGACCGCTCACACATTAAATTTCATATTTAATTCTCCATTATCAACATGGCAAGAATTTCCTCCGAAATTACCTACTTCAGTATATTCTTCAATATTTTTTACTCCATTATTATTGTTTATATCACTTTCATTTGAACCAATTCAAACAAGAAGACGATTTTATACTTTATTATCGCTCGCTCTTATATATATCTCAATTCCAATAAGTTTTCGCGGCTTGTATTCTCCTAAACTTCAACACGCTTTTGTAGTTCATGGAGCGATGTTTGGACTAAAAATTTTTGTATTCTTAAAATATAATTGGTCATGCTTGAATCAAAAAAGTTCGAATCAAAAGGAAGAATTTAGGTCATTACTCTGGAAAATATTTAATTCTCGCTTTAACTCTTACATAATTCCTCCAAAAAAGGAAAATTCTGACGAAAAAGAAAATTCCTTGCTTATTACATCACCTACAACTTCACAAATTAACAAAATAATAATTTATCGCACCCTAATTGCCTTTACAAAATGTCTTATTCTTGAACTTACGATTTTCATTTCAACTAAATATACAATGGTAATTCCAGAGAAACCATACCAACTTCGTTTAATAGAATTTTTTACAAAAGAAATCCCTGCTTTTACAATTCCTTTAATGTTACAATACCTAAATTTTCTTTTAAGTGTATACTTAATGTTTTCCGTATATTCTTACGATATATACACTATTATTAGTGCAATCTTCTACCGTTTATTCCTTCATTCCTCATCTGAAGATATCCATTATAAACCAATTTTAATTAAATTTGACATTCTCACTCCTTCCGAGTATGTCTCCCTAAAAGAATGGATGATCACATTCCTTTTCAATACAAAACATTTGTTTAGTGAACCATGGATGGCATCAAGTCCTCGTGATTTTTGGTCTACTCGTTGGCAATTAATGATTAATGAAAGTTTCAAAGAATTAGGTTTTTTACCAGTTAAAAATGTACTCGCTCCATTCTTTCCAAAGAAAATCGCAAATATGATGGGCGTGTTAGGTGCATTCGGTGTTAGCGCTATAATGCATGAATATCTTATCATTGGACTATTTGATCTTTGGACAGGTGAACACGCATTTTTCTTTATGATCCACGGTGTCATATTCATCTTGTGGGAAGCTATTTTTGGTCGTGAAAAGAAAAATGAAAATTCAAAAATTAAAAGATTCTTAAAATGGTTCTTATTGTTCATTATCAATTTGTCTGTTTTGCCAGCATTAATTGAACCTTTCAAAAGACGACCTGAAATATTTGAAATTCCTTCATATTTTGCTAAATATTATTAATTAAATTAACAATGATTTCGAGAGATATTAAAATTTATTGTTAGAATTAAATATATTTTTAACCATGGAAATTATCAATATATTAGATAGAAAATATATAAATATTTCATAATTCATTTATCATTTATTAGATATAATTAACTTCCCACCTTTGTCCAGGAAACCAGTTTGAACATTTTTGCAAATTTGTTTTTGGTAATTCTACCAATCGATATAAAATCACTAAATAAAATTAAAAATTTAAAACACATTAATAAATATGTAAAGTAAAAAATGTATTTAAACTTATATTCATCAATACAATCCAATTACATCTTTTGAATCAAATGAAAATGATTATACGGTGGTTGTTGTACGATTGTTGTAATACAAACTCTAGTATTTTGGTAATTAAAAATATATATATATAAAATCAGAATTCATCGATCTGGATTTAAATACAAAAAAAAAAGAATAATAAAAAATAAATCTCAATTTAATAAATTCAGAGAAGAAATCCTCAATTAAACGAAAAAGTGAATGATTATAATTTTCTCACAAACCGTTAACGAGATAAGTTTTAGCATATCCCTGAGCAAAGTCCAATTTTTAATAAAACTTCTTTGCAGTTAACCATTTATCCAATTGTACGATGGTCATTAAATAATAGCAATAAAGTATATTAAAATTTGCAACATGTGATAAAAGGTGTTAGTTAATAATAAATTATGATCCTTCCTAAATAAAATTATTTAGAGCAACTTATTCGCATTTATTTAGAAATTCCGTTGTAAATTCCAAATACACGAATATCTCTAACTATAGTTTCAAGTTTAGCAACAGGATTCATTTTTTTTTAATTTTAGTAACTTTCTTTCTTCTTAAAATCAGTCCATCAAAGGTAAGTCGTGGAGAGGGCTCGATATTTGAAAATGAGAAGCTTAGATTCGAATATTTAAATGTCTGGAAAATTAAGTAAGAACATAAATATTTGATGGACAAAGTCCTGCAACACTTGATTTAAAAATCATCGTCTATATAATTTAGGATCATGGTATTTACTATTTCTCTTATATCACCAAAAAACTAATTAAAAAACTAATTACATTTATTATTAGTTTAATTGCTGACATATAAAGAAATTGTATGTGTTGTCATACACTGCTTGCCTAAACACCTTCGACTTTTTTTATTATGATTGAGAAAACTTATCTTGGATAAGGTACACTCAATTAATTTGATAAACCTTTTTGGATTTGAAACAAAGATTTAATTTATAACTTTAATTACATATTTACCAGATTTTCATTTTACTATTTTATTTTTTATTATGCAGAACTTAAAAAAAGATCGTTTCTTGCAATACTACGTTGGGATACAAGTTATGTCTACAATGAATAAAAGTTAAAAATAAAATAAATACAAATTTTACTTAAGAATGATAAAAGATAAAAGAACAAGTATACAGAAAATTATTTGTTCAAATGGTTTCTAACAATCGAAAATATTTAAAACAGTACATGTACGGAAAATAAATAATTGGCAGAGAATGCGCCATTATAAACATTTAATTTATATTGAGAAATTTTGATTTTTAAAAGGACCTAAATTAGAAACTATTGGGTACAGGAAAATACTTTTTAATTTTTAAAAAAAAGAAAATACCCATTATGCCACTGACAAAATGAATGACTTTATTATGACGTATTTATTATTTGTTTTTACTTAATTTTATCTTTAAATTGTATTCTCAATCAAAAAAAGAATATTAACATATATTTAATAGTGTTTGCACTTGTTATTTAGGTCTTCAAAAATTATTGAACTTTATAAATAAGTACCAAGGCTTGGAAATTTATACATATATAAAAAAAGAATATAAAGTTATAATTAAATTAGACAATTGTTTTACACTTACAACCTTTTTCTTGTTTTCATATAGGCTTTGACGTTTGTGATAATAATTGTTTATTTTCATTTATTTTGTTCCCGAATGACCATCCATAATCCCGAATATTATTTTTATTAAATATTAAAAATATTGTGTATATTTAAAGAGTTCTATCACGAGATTAACTAAGTTTATTTAAACTTCTAAATTTTTTCTTTTAAAAATTTAGCAAAAAATCTATATCTTGACTACTTTTTAAAATATATTTTTGCCGACCATCGATAAAAATGGATAAAATTTCCAAATCATACAATGAATTATCTCATCGAAATAAAGTTTAAAAATCATTAATATAATTTTAATAATGTCGTGCGATACATTATAATTTTAAAATTATGTTATGGCCATTAGGGATGACCCTTCGGGATTTTGATCTTCGGGATTTCGTACCAAACTTCTATGAAATCACTTATGAAATAACTTAATATATAATGTTGTTATCAAGCAAGTATTAATTTTTCCGTCCATTAATAACTTTCCATTTCTATTCTAGGATATATTTCGAAGGAACATGAATATGATATAAATACTCAAAGGTAACGTAATTTCTGTAATGTCTTAATTATTAATACTATATGTGGTTTAATTGAATTAATTTATAATATATGCAATATCTAGTTCGTTTTTCTAATATTTAGTATAAAGTCGCAAGCTACGCTAATTTATCATTAAATGGTAAAAAATTTTATGAAAATACAGTATATGACAATTAGGTTTAACCAATTATTTATTTTATTTCATAAGAATATATTTCTAACTAATTGGAATTTGATATTTCAAGGTATTGTAATTATTAATTTTTTAAAATGGGAGGGTTTCTAGAAATTCTTATATATTTTAATGAATTTATAGGCACCCCTGCAATAAATGTAAATTTCACAACTCCGAATGCTTCAAATACACAGCATCAAAGTGGAACTTGGTTTATTCCATTAAATTCATCTGTTTCATCTGAGAATTCTTCAAGTAAACGTGATATTGAAGAATCAATATAAACTCTCAAGTAAGGTTGATTATTTTTTTATTTAATTACTTTATCGGAAAACGCATTAAATCTGGTGATTTAATTTTAAATTCTCTAATTTTGACTTTATTGAGTGAGACTGAATTATTTAGACATACATAACTTGTATTTTTTGCTTAGTAATTTACAGTTTGATTTTTAACAAAGTTGTCAATTATTACTATTTATTAATATCGCTGACATCAAATGTATGTGTCTTTATTATTAAATATTTTTAAATATTTTTTGTTTTTAAAAAAATGAGTTACTGCATTTCATTCGCATGCCATATGAAAACCAATGTACCTGAATAAAGTGTAATCCTAATTTGAGAATTTAATCAACCAACTGCGATTAATAAATGCCTTTATGAATACTTATAACTTTTGAAAAAAATATATTATCAAATTTATTTTAATAGAATTAAATTTGCCAGTATATGTAACCTAAAAGTATCGAAAAATTTGTGTCCATATAGAAGATAGTTTAGTATTAGTAAATAATTTTTTAACAATTAAAACAATGTTCTTTATCAGAGAATATTAAAATTTTAAATTGAAAGATTAATAATTATTTTACACGAAAAAAATGAAAATAAATAAAACGATCCTTAAAGAGTATCATGACTGTACCAAACGGTAAGTAATCTAAATGGATACATAAAGGTAATTTTGAAGGTAAAATATGAAAATTTACATATAATACAAACCATCTTGAAAAGTTTTCGTATAGGTTATAAAAATATAAATTAGTATATAAATAAATGAAAGTATCGAAATATAAAAAAATAAAAAAAAAAACTATGATCAGCAAATTTTCTTAAATAAAATATTAATCACATCACAATATTTTTTTCAAAAAAAAATTTTATTTTAAAGCGTAATGATGTAATCTTTTAAATTCTGATTGGTTCGGAGAATTGTGGCAATAAATGATATTTTTGATCAACAATTTTTTTTTAAACTCATTCTCCAAATTTATCACTTTATCACTTTTCAAAAGAATTCACAATGTCAGCACAATTTTTTCCTAAATTAAGTCAAAATTATATTGAAATATTAGATGATGATGAATATTACGACATTACAATTGAAGTTGGAGAGGATCCAAATGTGAAAATATTTCGTGCACATAGAAATGTTTTGTGCTATCGTTCTCCATATTTACGACGAAGTTTGTCTTCCAATCGAACGAATAATGACGGTGCCCTAGCTCATATTAAATTACCAAATATTTCTCTGGAAACTTTTCAAATTATTTTGAAGTGTGCTCATGTTTATATTTATTATATTTTCGTCTCTTTTTTTTTTGCTATAACTTGAGAAATTTTTTATGATGTAGGTACATTTATGGTGGGGTCATTTCTTTGAATGAAGAATTTTCAGAGATTTTAAAGGTGTTGTCAGCTGCTGATGAGCTGCTTCTTCAAGAATTAGTTGAATATTTACAAACTTATTTAATTGAAAATAAGTTAAGTTGATTGAACAACATTTTGATCTTACTTATAGGTTAAGCTTTCAATCCAATTCTTTATCGAGACTTCAAGAATTATGTACTGACATTATAACCAAAACACCTGAAAAAGTATTTGAATCACTTGATTTTGTTTCGATTCCTGAAAAGTCTTTAATTTCTCTTATAAAAAGAGATGATTTACAAATGAAAGAAATAGAAGTTTGGGATAATGTAATAAGGTGGAGCCTTGAAAAATCCCACTCTCGTTCCAGATCCTTTAACGTGGTCAGATAATGATTTTAAAATGATGGAACATACTTTACAACGTTGTTTACCTTTGGTCAGATTTTTTAGTATGTTCTCAAAAGATTTCTTTCAAAAGGTTCGTCCATATAAAAAGGTTTTGAATATTCAACTTTATGAGGATTTATTATCATCTTATTTGATTCCGGATCATGAACCAAGTGATGATATTTTACTCCCTAGATATAGAAATATTGATGGAATTATTGATTCGAAAATCGTTAATTTAAATATTGTTTCCATAATCTCAAGATGGGTTGACAAAGTAGATAATGAAAGCAAATTTTCTTATACAAGAGAATTTTACTTACCATATAAATTTAAATTATTATTACGAGGAAGCCAAGATGGATTTACTCCTAGAAAATTTCATTCTTTATATGATAATAGACCGTATACAATCACATTCATTAAAGTAAAAGGAACAAAAGAAATTCTTGGAGGATATAATCCTTTAGTATGGAAATCCGATTATGGATATGGTCATACTAAAAGTAGTTTCATATTTTCTTTTAAGAATAAGGATAACGTTAAAGATTCAATTTTAAGTCATGTAAATGATATAGATCATGCATTACAGTACGGTAATGGGTTAGGTCCCACGTTTGGTGATAGCGATCTTTCATTAGGTAGTTGTTATTTAAATGATAAAGATTATTGGATTAACACTTGTAAGATAAAAATTATGAAAAAAAAATAAGAGAATCGCAAAAAAATTTCTTAATAGAAGATTATGAAGTATTCGAAATATTGAAAAAATAAGATATCTATGGTTTCATATTCCAAAATAAATTATTTTTAAATTGTGTGTAATTTGAGCACTTGATTATTCTTAGTCACAAATTCAATATATGAATTTTTGTTATTATTACTACTTCAACTAAAAGGTATTAAGATATGATTACATTGAATTCAATATTTAAGTATCGCTTAACCATCAATTTTATCTTCTATTTCTAGACTATTTATCATTGGAAGTAGTACGGATGTGTATGTATTTATTAATTGAATAAACTTCTATTAATCGATCTCAAAACCCGTGAAATATTCAAACTTTACGTTGGTTATGATACTACTACTAAAATCCACGACGATAATTACTAAGTTATTTTATTAGGAAAAATCTAATCAAATTATTAGTTCTTTTAAAAGATAGAATCTTTAATTTAAAAATACAATAGTTGAAGACAATTAAATTCAACTATGATATTTGTAAATCATTTAAAAATGTCCGTGCCTCCCTATACTTTTTTTTTTTATTAAATTTAAGGTTCCATTTACAATTTCATTTATTTTTTTCTCTTTCTCCTTTTTTGCATTTTTATTATACTGGGTTGAAACTGAACTGATACAAGGCAGTTTAAAAATTATGAACTGTTCAAACCGACGGTTTAAGCTGGTAAAATAAATATATTTTAAATAAAAGTAATTTATCAATTACATAGTGAATATGTTTATATATTTACTTTGATATATGCTTATAAAAAAATTTTTATTTTTTTCTAGATTTGATCAAATTCAAATCGATTCAAATTGATGCGATCAAATATTTGAGTTCAATTTGATTAGATTTGATTCAATTTGAAAAAATCAAATCAAATTCAAATTGCTTAAATATTTGATTCAATTCGATTTTTAGGAACCCTAAATATGCCATTGGATTTTGGAAGACTATCATGTAACTTTTGGAAATATATTGTTAAATATAAAGCAGAAGAATGGGCAAAGCAAACTGGACAATTTTATATTCAGAATATTTGCTTAAATCCAAATTACCAGAAGGTATAGAATTTACAAATGTTTATTTAAATATATAAAGTTATTATAAATTTTAATTAAGAAAATTATTAGTAATTACACTAAAAAATTCAAAGATATCTTTTATAAAGTAAATTTAGTAACAGGTGAATTTTTACTATTAAATTAATAAAATAACTCCACAGTCTTAGTTTTACTAAGAAAACTTAGTAATAACACTATCACAGCTTCAGTTTTACTAAGAAAACTTAGTAATAACTACTTTCTTAGCTTGGTAACCATTTTATTAGTAAAAATGTTTCTAAAGCTATAAACGTGTTTTTTTACTAGGTTTCTTAGTAAAAAATGCCTCCAGAGTCACAGAGGCATTTTTACTATGCTACTTAGTAAAATAGCATTTCTGAAGCTGTGAATGTGATTTTTATTATGTTACTTAGTCTTCAAAGTTACAGAGGTGATTTTTACTATATTTTCTTAATAAAATAATATTTTCAAAGCTATAGAGGTATTTATTACTATAATTTCTTAGTGAAATAATATTTACAAAGCTGCGAAGAGATTTTTACTATGTTTTTCTTAGTAAAAAGGCATTTCTGAAGCTGCAAGAACATTTTTTACTATAGTTTTTTTAGGAAAAAAGCATTTTCAAAGCTGTAAAGACATTTTTTGCTATGCTTTTTTTAGTAAAAAAGGTATATCTGAAGTTCCAGAGATGCTTTTTACTATATTTTCTTAGTAAAAGCCACTCCTAAAGCTTTTGAGATAGCTTTACTATTGATTCAAATCAAATTAAATATTTGAATACTTGATTTGAATAGATTAAATCAAATATTTAAATATCAAATCAAATTGTAAAACCTTAATAAATACAAATAGTTTGAATTTAGATGACAAGTATAACTATAATGGTCTTAACAATATTATAAAGTCAGTATAGTATGATAATAATTTGAAAATTCATATTGATTTGCAAAATTATATTATACTAATATGTTAAAATATATTGTACTAGTTTTCCTTCTTCCTGAAAAACTGATACAATGTAATTATAAAAAGTATTATACTATATCATACAAGTTTCAATAATATTATAAAACCAGTATGATATAATCATAATTTGGAGGATCGTACTAATATATAAAATTATACCATACTGATCAGCTAAACTATACTATACCAGTTCAATATCATTCAAAGTTAAAACTCTTATATTGAACCATAAAAAATGTATATTAAAATATTGGATTAGTATCATTTAATGAAAGTTTATGAAATAAGCTTATTTATAAAAATTGCAAAAATTTTACATATAATTTTTATTTACTTTAAGATTTATTGTATATTCAAATTTTTTTTATAAATCAACTTAAAATAGGTTTTCAATAATTATATTTATTGAAATTTTCAAAATTTTAACAGTATTAATCACATTGCGTTATCCCTATGAAAAATAGTTGTATAGTTTCATATTAAATTCGTATAAGTGTATACTGAAATCATATAGTTTTTATATAGTTATTTTAATTTTCCATACAAAAATAATTGTACAGAAATTTGATATAGAGAAATTATATAGAAAAAAATTTGAAATTTAAAATATATAAAAATTGTGTTGAAATAGTATTGAAATATTAAACATAGATTTTATATAGTTTAGTATTTTATCGACATATGAAAAATTTAATATTACTAAAAAGTAGGTAAATTAATATTTTACAAAAATTGCAAATAATAATAAACTGAACTTTAAAACCTTTTTTAGCATTAAAAGTAAACTTGTAGAGCAGACAAAAATAATAATAAATTTAAGCTGAAAAATAATCATACAAAACTATATCGATTAATACAGTTGATTTTTCTAATTCAGATGTTATAAGAAAAATGTGCTAAAAATTTAAACATACAAGAATTAGAGATATTTTATGTTTTATTACATTATACAATCCAAAATTGTAGTGTTTTTTTTTGGCACAAAAGATATACAAAAACTGTATAGGATTTTTTTTATAGGGTATAAAACAAATTTTAAATTTTAAAAATTTTGATTTAAATTGCAATTATTAAATTTAAAAGTGTATTATTTTATATTGCTTGGAAAAAAAACTAAAAAATTATGTCTTGTCAAATATTACTATTTTCTATTTTATTACTTCTAATTAATAAAAAATTTAAAAAAATTAGTTAAAAAGTAATATAAAAACTAAATTTAATATTTTAAAAATGAATGATTAAACCTACCTAAACATATTTGGCTGAAATTTATGTTTCAATGTTATTCGAACTTATATAATAGAAACTGAAATGAAACAGTAATAAAAAAATTTTTGAAACGAGTGTCGAGTATCAGCCTGAATTTACTCACCATTCTAAAATACTAAAACTAGCATTTTAAATACCATTTAAACCTAAAAAAATTGTAACGTTAAAGAATAAAGTTTTCAAAATAATTGTTAAATAAATTTATTATATAAAATAAAAAACTGTTTATAAATGTTTATTACAATAAATAAGTAAAAGAAAATTCAATAAACTCAACCTAACTTCTTTCTTTTTTTTTATCTGGCTATTATGTAAAGATTTAACCTAATTAATTTGTGTTAATTTCATATAATTTTACATGTAAGGTCAGGCAAAAAAATTTTAAAATTTCGTCTCAATTTTTACAAAAGTTCATGATTTTTTTTATATATTAAAATTTTTTTTTACGCGACTTTATATAATAAAAATCATAATAGTAAGCATTACTTTATTATAAAATATTTATATAAAAAATAAAAACTGGATGATCATATCAACTTTAAAATTTTATGTCATGAGATCTAAAATTTATTTTGCCCAACCTAAGTTATATTTTAATAGAACAGGTTTAAATGTGTATTATGAATAAAGTAGTTAGTCATTCTTTTCAGTCTGTCTTTAAAAAGTTATAAGAAATGTATCCTTGAAATTTTAAGATGTAGCAAATATGGCTAAAAACCAATAAATATCAAAATTTGACCTTTATACTTCTTTTTTTAAAACTAGCTAGCAGAGACAAAATTGATAAAAGACTGAAAAAATCAAAAAATACTGGTTTTGGTAAAATAAAAACCTATCTAGCTCTAAATTGGATGAATAGATTGAGACTAAACTTTACTACTTTTTGGTCTTTAAACAGTTCTTTTGTATCATAAAAAATTGGGTGTACAGTCTTATTACTTTTCTAAAAATTTCCTAAAGACTGATCAAGACTGATCAAAGATTGCAGAACTGACTGACCATCTCTAATTATAGGTCAATAAAATAGTAACCCAAACCAATTTTTATATTCGAATCATACAGTAATCATTAGTAAAATTTTGAACCATTTCTTTCTTAAATATGTTTTAATACATAAGGACTAAAAAGAACTTAATTTAATTAAAAATCAAATCTTATTTTTAATATTTTCACAGCTAAGTTTTTTGACATTAAAAGATGATTTATTTTTTCTTCTCTATCCTTAATTAAAATCAGGTATAATATTGTATATATATTTAATTTATAATAAAAAAAACCACAAAGAGAGATGATGCTAACAGATTTGGTATAGCAGATCAATTTGTTCTATTTTGGCCGACTTCAAATCAAGTGAAATAATTTCCATTAATCAGAATTAAAATTTTTTAATAAAAAAAAAGAAAAAATCTGCATATGTGAATTTTAACTCACTTATCGCAACTGAAATATTACTAAAAACGTTATTAAAATTTATATTTATATATAAAAAAATCATAGAAACTCGTGTAATAAATTTTTTAAAAATATACATCTTTTTATATTAATAAAAAATATCTAAGGCATTTAATTAGCAAATTAACTCAGAAATTCATAATATGAAATTTGTTCAACATATTTTTTTACTTCATTAATTTAATAATTAGAATAAATTTCAAGAAAGCAATAAATGAAGAATGTAAAACCTTTTTTAATTTAGAATAATTTGTATAAAAAATTGATCGACATGCATGCATTCAAAAATATAGCATAAATAATTTTCATATATATAATATATTTGTTTCGAGCAAGCTATATATTATTTGCTCTGCATTGTATCACTTGCTAAATTTTTAACTATAATTAAAATATATATTAACGAAATATATTTGGTTTAATTTTTTTAAAAGATAAAGTAATAGTTTAATCATAATAAACTATAATATTTATAGAATTTTAAACATATTTGATATCAAAAGAATGGATAAATAGATATTTATTTGAAAATGATATATTAATTATATAAGAATAAACAAACAAGATTCTTAAAATACTTATTTTTCTTGGAAATTGTTATATATAATTCAGGTTAATTTAGATAGTTTATATAATTAAATATATAGTATATGCTTAAACTTCCATTCGTTTACTAATAAAATGAGCTAAAATATTTTAAAACTATGTAACATATTTACATGTTTTTTTTTACAAACCTATTGCGTATTTAAAAATAATTTATTATTTAAACTCAAAAATTTATTGACAATACTAATAAGACTGCAAGTTGTAGCAAAGCTATGAAAACAGAAATTTTTGTATAAAAATACATATATTGATTACAGTAATCCAATTTTAATGCAATCAAAACCTAAAGATGAGTTCAGTGCTGATCAATTCTTATTTTTTATCAAGCATTTCATAAATTTTCTAAATTTTAAATAATAACAAATAATAAATGTAAAGCTAACGAAGTTTAGAATTAATTAATTCTTTAGTATATTTCCATTATATTTCAGCTTGTTTTCTATCTTGAGGTATTGCAGATTTCTTTCCAATTTTACCTATAAATAATCTGTATAAGGAAAGTATAGAGAAATAATACGTTTAAAAAATGTATAATAAATGTAGAAAAATAGTATAATAAATTCGTAAAATTTCCATATACTTAATACTGAAAATTGACTCTTTCTGTATGCAGAAAATACGGAATGTATAAATCTGATCGGTATATTGTATATGTAATTTTACATAGATTTTATACATCTAATCAGTATATTGTATACGTAATTTATATAGATTTTATATATTTAATCAATATATTGTATACGTTATTTTTGATTAATAATTCTATATATTAGATACTAAAAATCGACTTTTTCCATTTGTAAAAGAATATAGAATTTATGTTTAATCAGTATATTGTATACGTATTTTTACATATATTTTTTACATCTAATCAGTATATTGTATGTGTTATTTTTTGTTGAATTTTTTACGTCTAATTAGAATATTGTATATGTTATTTTTGGTTGGATTTTAACATATAAACATTAAATAATATATGTAATTTTGATTGCAATTTTTAAATATTTAATCATTAAATAAATATAATTTTCGAAATTAAAAAAATTTTATTAAAAAATAAAATAAAAATAAAATGTAAATTTCATTTATCCTATATAAATTAATTAATTATAATATTAAATAAGAGTTTTGCAATTTAAAAATTAAAATTTAAAAATAAAATATACAGTGGTGAGCAAAAGAAACACAACCAGAATTGCACATAGTTATAAGCTTATATCTCGTCAACCACGAATGCTAGGAATATGATTTTGCATTTATTTTAAACCTCATAACCTAGAGAATATTCAGTAAAAATTTGAAGTGCGATCATTAAGACCAATTTTGCGCAATTTAGCGATCTACATCACAATTTCTTATTTAATAAAATTTAAGTATAGAAAAATTTTTTCTGTAGGCCGGCTACTCAAAAACCAATGCTGAATTTCGATTCTGCTAAATAACAAAATACTTTATATATCTTTTCTATCACCTTTATTAGAAGGATTATGTCTTGGTTTTTGTAGTTGATCTTAAAATAAATTTTCAAGAACAACATACAAAAATGAACCTCCAACTTTAAAAAATAAAAAAATAAAATAAAAATAAATATCATAAATAATATAATATTTATAATTTATTTCTTCTTTTTAAAATGTTTTGATACGTCATTTTATCCATTTGAAAACTTTCCGAATCTTCTTAATAGAAATATATCATTATATTGGTATTTTAATAAGAGTTGGTAGTATTGTTATTGATGTTAGCATTAGCATTAGTGTTGACATTATTATTAGCGTTAGTTAAGGTTGCTAGACGAAATCAAGAGTTTAGACAGACGTCTAAATGGAAAAAGTAAAACTTGATTAAATTATAATAAAACCTTATTAAAAAATCTGCGAAATTTGGAAAAAAGTAAAACTATATCAAAGCTTATAAAAATGGCGAAACTATATCAAACACTTAGTAAAAATTTAGCGAAACTAAAGGTTTTACTGTTTTGCCAAATCCAAAATGAGTTTAGACAAGCAACCTTAGCATTAGTGTTAGCATTGGCTTTGATATTGCATTTGCTTTTTGTAAAGCTTTGATCTTCTATAAATTATTTTATGAATATTTATTGTTTGATATGTAGAAAAAGACAATTATTATCACAAAAATTACAAATAACATTTGTTGCATGGTAGATAAAATTGCTTCTATTATGAAGAATAATTTGTGTAAAAATAATATGTAATTTAAGATTATAGAAAAAATTGAGGAAAAAAAATTTAAAAAAGATTATACAAAAGACAGCCAAAAGTCTCCAAACCGTAAGTATGACATCGTATATCTCAAGATATACCAATCAGAATTAGTTCAAAATTTCATATAATCTTACTACAATCTCAATATATAATATATAATATATTAAAATTTCATTTAATTTGAATTGGTGAAAGCTGAGATATATATGTACACATAAATGCATAAATATTTTTGATTTTAGATTTTAGTTAAAGTTTTTGAAATATATTTTCTGAATATTTAATAATTCAAATTAAATAAAATTTAAGTATATAATAAATTAATATATTATTTATAAAATATTAAAATTTAAACTGATTTGGATTTCTTATTTTTGAGATAATTAATATACAAGATTATGTTTTAAAACTTAATATGTATTTATTATTATTATAAAATATTACTTGTATCAAATATACATAAATATTTTCAACAACTAATAATTCAAATCATTGATATTTTATAAATAAATTATTGATTTATTATATATTAAAATTTTATTTAATTTGAATCATTAGATATTTAAAAAATATATTTAAAATCTTTTACTAAAATTTACAATTAAAATTATTTATATATTATTATATATCAGCTCAAATTAAATGAAAATTTAATATATTATAATTCAAGATTATGTCATATATATATAAAAATTATAACATTCTAATTAGTGAATCTTGTAATAAATTTTAGTATTCAAAAACTTTTATATAATTAAAATATTTATGAATTTACGTTTACACACTTATCTTAGCTTTCACCGATTCAAATTAAATGAATTTTAATATATTATAGATTGAGATTATATTAAGATTATATGAATTTTGAACTTATTTTGATCGGTGTATCTTGAGATATATGATTTTAAAAATAATGTTCAGAGACTTTTAGCGACCCTCTGTATATATATAAAAAATAAATAAACAAAAATTAACAAAATCTCATGATAAAAAAAAATCTTGTAATATTATTAAAAATTAATAATAATTTTATCAATAATATGATAATCTACATCTAGATTTGACAAAATCTTATGACATGACATGAATTATATTTACAGTATATGCAATGTTAATCAAATTATATTTCTACTACAAAAATCACATATCTCTGTTAAATAAAAAGAGGGAAAGTATAAATAATTTATTGCAATTTTAAAAATTTATTTTATATTAATTTTATCAAAATGTCTTCAGAAAAATTTTTTTATAATAACAATTCTAATAAAAATGTAAAATTATATTTTTCAAATCATGAATATCATCAGTATATTTTACAATATTAGAATCATTTTTTAATGGCACTGTAAAATATGCTACTAAATAATATAAAACAGAATTTAAAATAGCTATAAGTTTATATTATAAAGAAGCTGAAAAAAATTAAGATATATACTTCAAATATTTGAAGAGGTGAGTATAGTAAGTAAATATAATTATTAATTTTATCTTTATTAAATAAAATGATGTTTCACAATATTTTAATTGTTTGAATATATTATAGGTTTATATCATTTCAGTAGGTAGCAGTCTTATAAGACTGCTACCTACTTGCGCTATAATGTTATCTACTTATCACTATACTGCTACCTACTTATCGTTATACTGCTACCTACCTGCGCTATAATGCTACCTGCTTTTGTGTTTTCGATTCTTCGTGATCTTTTTATTTCATTGTAGCTATTCACTTAATTTCATTGTTCTGTGATCTTTTTGTCATCTTATAGCTATCCACTTGATTTTATTGCTCTGTCCTCTTTTTATCAAGGAACTATTTATATGTTTACATTACTCTATATTTCTTTTACTCCTAAAGAGCTATCTATTTGTTTACCTGCTTTTGGGCCTCTTTGACTGCTTGTTAAGATGTCAAGAGTGCTTTCCTTTCACACCTGTTTTGGCAGTCTTTCAAGGTATCTAAGTGGGTTAAAGAAAGGTATCGGGTGGTGCAGTATATTTTCTTATAATGATAATCAGCCATAAAAGTCCGATCTGCTGTAACGATCTTGGAACGCAAATATCTCGACATCTACTAGCCCAATTTGATGAGGATTGAACTACTGGATTTAGTAGGTTCTTATCTATCCAACAAGCCTAAATTCGCATATATCCGATCAGTGGGTGTCGAGATATTATCCTTCAAAGTTTGGGCAAAAAAATATATACTATTAGCCAATTAGATCGCCTGAATGTAACTGCGTGATCATGTGACACCGCGTGGACTTCCGTTGGATGTCATGTGATACTGAGCCTTAAGGCCAGCATTCTATTGCATTGGGTATACATATACTGAGTACATACTAGTGATAGGGTAGCCTTCTCCCATTTTTATATAATATAATTACAGAGAAGACTTCATATTTTAGTTATAGCTGAATGCTTTTCTTCTACAATTTACTTACTAAGTTCATATGGGGGCTTCTTCCATTTTTTTATATAAAAATTACGAAGTTACCCCCTTATGCTTTCAGTTCCTAACACTTCTCTAGCACTTTCTCACAACTTGTTATATGCCATTTTTTTATCTATCCATCGAAAAAATACATTAGAAGGTTAGTAGATCAGTTAGTTAGAGAATTAGAGGTGTCAACTTCGTATCTCTTTTTGGTATACTTCTATATTATGTGAAGGCTATACCATATCGAGTACATACCTAGAAAGTGTAGTCTTCTTCCAATTCTTTATATAAAATTTCTGAAGAAGACTACACAAAATACATATACTGAGTACATATCTAGAAAGTGTAGTCTTCTTCCAATTCTTTATATAAATTTCTGAAGAAGACTACACTTTGATGCAATAATTCATTTGGCCTTCTTTCGTGTTTTACCATCTAAGTTTGTTATTGCTCCTTTTTCGATGAATAAAAAAAAATAATTAAACATTTTCGATTTATATAAAGTTATTTAAATTCTTTCAAACTGACAATATGTAAACCTCAACTATTTTCAACCAAACTGATTGCACTAAATCTGGACCAACGCTCGCCTGCTATGACAGCGCTGAGTCCTATGAATACTTAAGTGACTCTAGCAGTTGTACTGATAATGGATCCAACTTAGGGTCAGATAATTATAATAATTGTGAGTCTAATTATGAGTCAGATAATGAAGAAGCTACCTGCGCTTCAACCAGCATTACCAAGACTCCATTTGTATAAGAGAGATGGGACTCACCTATTAATGTGACATATACTTTAAGGCAGAAAAAGTTCAATGATAATTTTTCTTCCAAGAATTTGATAAGTGAAATCCAAAAAATTGCCTTATCACCATCTAGATATATGTCGAATAATAAAGGATCATTGGAATGTCTTCCAATTTATTCATTTTTCTTTCCGAATGAAAAAGGCTCTAGCTTATATAACGCTTATGACCAAAGTGAGGTAGAGGATAAATTAGTTATCAAAATCGACCAAGATGGTGATCATGCTCCCAAATTTTCTGTTACAAATGACGTCTCAGAAGTATATAGTTTACCTGGGATTCACAAATGTAATAATGGTCAAAAGCCTTTAAGAGCTGTGATTGATATTGATACGTCAAAAGAAGATATGGAAACTGCTAGTGTTAAGGAACAAGAAGTAATTATTCGAATCTGTTGCTCTTTCATAAGAGCTTTGTATCGAATTCTTGACTGTAGTTGGGAAGATATTCTTAAGGGGTTAGTAATTGCCACGTCTTCAGATCCTAGCAAGTGTAGCTACTATATTTTATATGCACTGACTCTCCTTATCGACCATTATAAGCTCAAAGCACTCACCGAATTAGTTTATACCTTAACTGGAGAAAAATTTGGCAAATACATTGATAGAGGATTTCCTGGTCAAAATTTTAACCTTCGTCTTATTGGTTCGGCAAAAAAAGGTCGCGTAAAACACATTCTTCAATTCTCTTTAGATAATGGCTGGAATGAACTTGATCATATTATGGTTCAACCGCCTTCTAGTTTGAAACTTGAAGTAAGACCTCAGATTAAAGATGCCAGCTGAAACTCCCTCAAAATAATTTCATCATATTCCTTACTATGTTTTAATATAGTTTTAGCTAATTTCAGGTTTCAGGGTTTTGTCATACCCCTCACTATGTTTTAATATAGTTTTGGCTATTTATTAATTGCCTTTTTTGAGTTTCGTCCCTCATCTTTATCTTAGATGCTTAGTGAAGAAAAAATAATAATCAATTAAAATAATCGTAGGTCAGGATGTATTACAAAAATATGAGAAACTTGTTTTGCAAAAGCATTCTAACTATCTTAGAGATTGGACTATCGAAGAAAAGGAAGAGACAAAGGAAAACTTCGTATATTTCAACCGGAAAGGTCCACTAGAATACCCACTATGTAAACATATACATAATAAAGATCAGCGGTAGTTTGGTCGTGTATATGCCAGTAGTAGAACATTCATTGTAAAATGCTTTCGGCAAGGAAGTGATGAACCTGGGGAAGTTTTGAATGCGACCCATCTATTGCAGAAAAAATTCAGAAAGAAAATAAAAATATATCTTCGGCGTCTAGCTCAGTATCACATGACATCCAACGGAAATCCACGCGGTGTCACATGATCAAGCAGTTACGTTCAGGCGATCTAATTGGCTAAGAGTATATATTTTTTGCCCGTAATTTGAAGGATAATATCTCGACACCCACTGATCGGATATATGCGAATTTAGGCTTGTTGAATAGATCAGAACCTACTAAATCCAGTAGTTTAATCCTCATCAAATTTGGGCTGGTAGATGTCGAGATATTTGCGTTACAAGATCGTTACAGCAGATCAGATTTTTATGGCTGATTATCATTATAAGAAAATATACTGTACCACCCGATGCTTTTCTTTAACCCACTTCGACACCTTGAAAGACTGTCAAAACAGGTGTGAAAGGAAAGATCTCTTGACATCTTAACAAGCAGTCAAAGAGGCCCAAAAGCAGGTAAACAAATGGATAGCTCTTTAGAAGTAAAAGAAATACAGAGTAATGTAAACACATGAATAGTTCCTTGATAAAAAAAAGAGGACAGAGCAATAAAATCAAGCGGATAGCTACAAGATAACAAAAAGATCACAGAACAATGAAATCAAGTGGATAGCTACAATGAAATAAAAAGATCACGGAGAATCGAAAACACAAAAGCAGGTAGCAGTATAATGATAAGTAGGTAGCAGTATAGTAATAAGTAGATAACATTATAGCGCAAGTAGGTAGCAGTCTTATAAGACTGCTACCTACTATTTCTTATACATATGTTTTTATAACTATTTTTTTAAAAATATTATGTATAAGTATATGCATTGTATCGTTAAATATTTGGCTATTTTGTTATATATAAATATTAGGTTTGATATGAACAATATCTTTGTATATCTCATCATCATCCGTCAGCATACTTACTCATAATATATTAAAATATACTTATAAGTACACAAGTAATATCATTGGATATTTGGCTATTTTGCGATTCATAAATACTATATTGATATTATCAATACTTTTGTGTAACTCATTATCATCTGTTAGCATATTACTTAAAATACTTTAGTAATTCTATTATAATATTTAGTAACTTATACTTTTTATTATATAATTTTTTATTTATATAGGATAAGTATATAAAACTTTATCAAAAAGCTTATAATTATAAAAGAAATAAAGTAAATAATCAAAAATATTTTAATAAGATTATATAATTCTTGGTTTAATTAAAATTTTTTAATTTAACATAATTTATTTAAACAAAAAGAAAATGATAATATTCGATCAAATATGAATAATATAATTTAGAATTGTGTAAGAAAAATTATATATAATTATTTTTAAATACTATTATATTGGAATAATATAATTAAAAATTGTTATAAAAAAAATATTAAATGAAATTATATCATTTATATCTTAGCTTGATCTTACTAAAATTAAATATAATAGTCCAATTAAGGTTTCGCAATTCGATTTAATATTTGAATAATTGATTTGATTCAATCAAATTCAAATCAAGAATGATTTATTTAATCAAATTCAAATTAATGTTTGATTTAATTCAACCAAATTTAAATCTAGTATTCAAATATTTGATTTGATTTGAATCACATTTTCAAAGCTTTAAGAGTATATCTTACTAAGAAAACCATAATAAAAAGCACTTCTGCAGCTTTAGAAGTGTTTTTTACTAAGAAAAATATAGTAAAAAACACTTTCGCATCTTCAGAAACATTTTTTTCTTAAGAAAACTAGTAAAAAAATATATTTACAACTTCAGAAATGTTTTTTTACTAATAAAGTAATTACGAAGCTAAGATAACAGTTCTTATTAAGTTTTCTTAGTAAAACTGAAGCTGCAATAGCAGTTATTATTAAGTTTTCTTAGTAAAACCAAAGCTGAGATAGTGGTTATTACTAAGTTTTCTTAGTAAAACTAAAGCTGCAATAATGGTTATTACTAAGTTTTCTTAGTAAACCAAAGTCACGATAGTAGTTATTACTAAGTTTTTTAGAAACTAAAGCTGCAATAGTGATTATTACTAAGTTTTCTTAGTAAAACTGAGACTGTAGTGTTATTTTAATAAGTTTAATAGTAAAAATTTACCTGTTATTAAACTTTCTTTATAAAAGCTATCTTTAAAATTTTTTTAGTATAATTACTAATAATTTTCTTAATTAAAACTTTATAATAACTTTATTTTAATATATCATTATAAAAATTAAAAAAATTTTTATTTTTGATTTGATTTAATTTTGAGAAACCCTAATTTCAATAGCATATGGAATTTTAGATGTTTGTCAAGAATTAGATTTTTGTTTTAAAAAGCTTTCTGAAAAAACTTTATAAGATCAATGAAATATTAATTTAGAAATACTAAACTTTTTAATGAATTTATTCAAATGTATTATCTATTAGATACTCATATTGATGTAAATATAAGTGATCCAATTACATTTCTCAAATATGTTATAATAGATCTTAAAAATCATAAATCCTTAAAATCAATATTTGATTTATTAGAAGAATTGTGAGTAATTTTGTAAATTATATTATTTTAATTATAAATATTAATATAATTTATTTAATTTATAAAAGAAATTATTAGTGCTTAAGACTATTATTAGATGAAACTGATTATAGTGAAAATGGTTATGTTGATCAAGCAGTTTGTAGATTTCTTGATCAAATATTCAAATATCATGATTAAACCTTTAGACTGTATATTATTTTAAAATTTATCAAATAATATTTTTAAAAAAATGATATTCTTAATAATATATCAAAAAAATAAATTTTTTTAAGTTGCAAAAATGATAAGCAATACTTAAGTAATGGCTTAATATCCACTAGTCAAAATCATTTCATTCAGCATAATTCCATTCAGTTAATATTCAGCCAATTCAGTCATGTGATTCTGTAAAATTCAGCTTAAGTTACAAAAATCAATAGTCATTTGTTACATCACATATAATTTAACATTATTTCAGCATTAGATCTTTTGTTAATATTCGGCAGATTTGATCATGTAATTCAGAAATATTCATCTTAAGTTACAAAAATCGATAGTAATTTGTTACATTATACATAATTTAGCATTATTTCAACATTAAGACCTTTCAGTTATAATATTTAGCAAATTTTAGTTAGACTCAGGATTTGGTAACAAATTGACTATATATAATTGGTAAGCTGATTTTTGCAAAAGTTATAAAAATTATGAGAGGAATCATCTCAAAGAGACGATATAATCATTCCAAAGGAACGATACAATCATTTCCAAAGGAATCATACAATTATTTTCAAAGGAACGATACAATCATCCCCAAAAGAATAATACAATCATCTCTAAAGGAATGATATAATAATTCCCAAAGAAACAATACAATCATTCCCAAAGAGACGATAGAAATCATTTCTAAAGAAATGAAATATTATTTCCAAAGAAATAATGGAAATTGTTCTTAAAGAAACAAAATATTTTTCCCAAAGAGATGATAGAAATCGTCTCAAAAGAAATGATATAATCGTCTCAAAGAGATGATAGAAATCATCTCAAAAGGAACAAAATTCATTTCCAAAAAGTGATAGAAATTATCTCTAAAGGAATAAAATATCATTCTCAAAGAGACGATGGAAATCATTCCCAAAGAAATGATAGAAATCATCTCAAAAGAAACAATATAATCATCCTAAAGAGATGATAGAAATTGTCCTCTAGGAATAATATATTATCATTTTGAAGAATGATTCAATTATCGTTCTGAAAGAACAATTTTTCATCATTTTTAAGAAATGATACATCATCATTTTGAAAAGAATGATTTTTTATCATTCTTAAAGAATGATACATCATTATTCTTTCAGAATGATTTTTTCATCTTTTTTAAGGAATGATTTATCATCGTTCTGAAAGAATAATGATTTTTTATCGTTCTTAAGGAATAATTCATGATCAATCTGAAAGAAAGATGATTTTTTATCATTCTTAAGGAATGATACTTCATCATTCTGAAAGAATATTTTTTATCATTATTAAGGAATGATATTACATCATTTCTTTAGAATGGTATTTTACATCATTCTATTAGAATAATATATAATCATTTCTTTAAAATGATTTTGTTATCATTCTTTCAGAATGATACTTTATCATTCTTTTAAAATGATATTTTACATCATTTGATTAGAACGATACATAATCATTCCTTTAGAATGATTTTTGTTATTGTTCTATTGAAATGATGAATAATCATTTCTTTAGAATGATTTTGTTATTGCTCTTTCAAAATAATAGTTTAATCATTCCTTTAGAATAATATTTTACATTGTTCTATTGAAACAATATATATTTGTTCTATTAGAATAATTTTCTATATTATTCCTAAGAAACGATTAAACTATTGTTTCTTTTGAATGATTTTTATATTGTTCTTGAGGAAATGATCAAATTATCATTCCTTTAGAACAATTTTCTATATAGTTCCTAGGAATGATCAAAATATCGTTGATTTTGCAATCGGATAATGCAAAATCATCCATTTATAGTATTTATGATGAGTAAAAAATAATATTTAAATTTCAAAATTTTAGTTTAGTTTACAATATAAAATTGATAAACTTTCAGAATATTCTAAAAAATTTATTTCTTCTTTTCTTTTTTTCTAATGAGGTGATTTTTAAGCAGAAATTTAATTATTTCTTTTCTTTTTTCTTGTTTTTTTAGGAAATTTTTATTTTAAAATTAAGGTAAGCGAATCAGAAGTGACTTTTATAAAATTTCCTTTCTTTGTTCTTGTTTTTTAGAAAATTCTTATTTTGGGAATTAAGGTAAGCAAGTTGAAAGTAATTTTTAGATGGTTTTTAACTCTTTTTTCTTGTTTTTTTTTTAGGAAATTTCTCTTTTCAAAACTAAGGTAAGTCTTTCGGAGGATACTTTAAAAATGTTTTTATTTAATCTTTTTTCTTTATTTTTTCTTTACTTTCTTTAGGAATATATTAAGATAAATTTAGGAATACATTAAGGTAAGTAAATCTGAGATGTATTTTGATGGGTTCTAACTGTTTTATTTATTTTTTCTTTACTTTTTTTAGGAATACATTAAAATAAGTAAATCAAAAGTGATTTTTAGTGGATTTTCTAACAGTTTTCTTTATTTTTCTTTACTTTTTTTTAAGAATACATTAAGATTAGCCTTTTAGAGGTAATTTTTAGTGGGTTTATAACTGTTTTCTTTATTTTTTCTTATCTTTAAAAATCAAATGTATCTTTTTTGAATAAAAAATATAATATAATATATATTCTTTTTGAGTAATTTATTATGTAATAATAAAATAAAATTATAAATCATAAATAAA